>JAOXYH010047628.1:0-11380 GCA_028566455.1 Botula fusca | reverse complement strand
GTAAGACTTGAAAGTATCATATTGGGGCAGTACCGAAGTACTAGCTACTGAACTGTCATAAAGATCTGAATGTCAAATTTGCTTTTTGAAGTATTGATTAACGGCAAATTCTTGAATAGCTAATGTTGTTGCAGTTTTGTGCGCTTTTGCAAAACATTTTTGTTTAATGTCAAGATATTATTATGCCCTGTGATTTTGGTACTATTGATTTCTGTTATACTGGAAAACATATAAAAGTTCTGAATTTGTGTTTCGACTATTATTTGTTTGATTAAAGCGGCGAGTCTCCTCAGTGGCCTCCGCTTTTGTCGTATAATGTTATATGTTGGACCGTTATATTGAAGAAAGATTAATACAACACAGGAAAAAATACCCTGAACATATACAATATTTGCTATTCGAGAATTTACCATCAATCAATACCTTAAAAAGCAAATTTTACATTCAGATCCTGATGACAGTTTTTGAAGGCCTGGGATCGATCTGTGCTTGTGTGAGATTGGGTGATTTTAACACAACAATTAACGGTTTATTGATAATATTGAACGTTTCAACCGCTGTACATGTATATGATAGAAGGTAATATTTCACAGGTATATACTGAGGTATTGCTTCGCTACCTTATCATCCCAGCTCCCTTGTTCTTGAAGGGGTGATCTCTGTCGGATCACCTCTGCCAGATCACCCCAGCTCAGTGTTTTTTGTTACATTAGAAATTGGCGGGAACAGTTTAATGACGGTCAAAACTTTGAAAATTTATGTGGAAATACAATTTACATTTAAAATGAACAGGAAAATTTGAAAAGACTACCGATATTCGAACAGAAACCTTTACTATATCGTTCCAACGTCTACACCACACCACGGAAGCTCACACTGGAGAAGTGTAAATTTTACAGATAAGAACATTATATTAGGGGATCCAAATGGTGTATACCATACATAATGCATATAATAGTGTATATATAACGTATAATAGGACTGTTGACAGTTTACTTCAAGTAAACATTTTTTACATTATTATTATTAAACCTAAATGAGCTGGAATGTATAAAAAGGTCCATTCGGACTTGGCATGTCTGTATAAGATCAACCCTCGGGCCTCCGGCCCTCGGGATGATCTTATCCAGACACACCGCGTCCTCCTGAAATAACTGTTACGTACAGCACGCGTCGATCTATCATCTCTGTGATAATTCATACCCTGCTTCATAGAATAATAAATAGGACACAACACGGACGCACTCGACTGGTTACAGTATTCGTAATAATTCATCTCTTACAAGTGGCCTAATTCAGCGACCTCTTTTAACACTTAACCAACCCCTGCAATATAGCTAAAATACTACATTTCAGCTAGTAGGTTATTCTTTATTTAAGGTAATCGTATCGAAACAAGATCTGATTTGGTTGTACAATCTAGTTCATTTGACTGGATGTAAGTGGTTGTAAAAGATGTTCCTGTTCCTTAGTCATTTGTAAAAGGACGCTGAACTAGAATAGTACCAGAAAGTTTGGAATTTAAATACACCTTTTTTTATAATATTTTATTTACATGCCTAGCACAGTATCTTTTTAACTATTTCCAAATATATTTCAGTTAACATCTCAATAATGAACAACTTCTTGGAAGCGCCTATGCTCTGGGAGTAACAGATAAAACATTGTCATGATCGCGAAAGGGAAAGAAGAAGATGGTACTCTATGACACAAAACTAGTCTTAGGTATCTCTGCGTTGCCATTCCGTAACGACCAATACATCTGTGAAGGTGACTGTAAACACTAACGAAGTCAGGACTTCAGCTTTTGATGACTACTTTACAAAATCGGCAAAACATCGAAGTCCACAGCAGAATCTGTTTTATATTTTAAAAAAGATTATAACCATACATCTACAGTTTGAGCCAATTATGGCTTAAAATGAAGCAGATGCATGATAATTAGCTATGTAACGTATGCGACCACTTTTTCTGTGAACTTTGAACTTTTGCAAGTTATCATGCAAATAAGGCATTAATTAGCAAAATGATCAGAGAAATTTCTCCACTGGAACTACTAAGGCAAATAGCATAACACTTTTAAATGGTTTTGGCTACTTTGGTCATTTTTGCATGAGTTCTCTTTCACAAATTTTTTATCACAGTTGTAGTTTTCCAAAGTTTTGGTCCCCAGCATCGCTGACGAGTAATTAATTTACAAATGTGCACATCTGATGCATCAAAATCAGTATAAAATGTATCATAAATTTCAGGATGTGTGCACTCATGTGCAAAGTTTAAATAATGAAGAATGAGTGCCGTTTGCAAGTGGATGCAGCCTATAAATTTGACTGACAATAATATATTCATGAACCATGAACTATGATTTCTTAAATTTGCATTCATCTTTATTGCAGAACGAGATACATATTAAACGATTAACAGTATAAAATTTTATATTTGTAAACATGGTTTCACACGTTGGCTGGTTGACTTACATTCTAGCGACGTTAATCCATAGCAGTTATCAAATTTGTTATCCACCCGGTCGATAGATGGGTGAAATACACACAGAACATACGTATAGAAAAAGAAAAATGAAAAGAAAAATCGAAAACAAATGAAATTTCTCTTCCGTTTGTAATACAGTTTTCTGATCAAAGCATGAATAATACGGTCTAGAGGTGATATGAATAAAAAACTTTAATCAACAGCAAGGAAAAGGGAATATAAACAACAACAAAACAAACAAAACAAAACAAAAACAAAACATTACAAAAAAAAACAAAAACAACAATAGAAACTGGTAATGATATAGGATATGCAAGGGAAAATAGTATTTCCAGCTTAATCGATAACACTCATTTTGTTGTCATACGTCAAAGCTGATAAACACAAAGAACTGGCAAGAAAATGATAATCCGCAATAGCAAGGGAAAGGGAATTAAACAATAACAAAACAAAAGACCACGAGAAAATGGTAGTGATATAGCATATGAAAGGGAAAGTATTTCCAGTTGTATCAATTACACTTGTTATCTTGTCATACGTAATAGATGATAAACGCAGTAAACTGGCAAGAAAATGGCATCAATTCATAACGATCATGGAAATGCGAAGTTATACAATCTTTTCCCATTGCCGTATGACAGTACTAGATGTGCCTAAGCGAAAACACATGAATGGGAAATTATCGTTACACATCAAATAATACTTTTGCAAAATCATTTGAGGACATTTGCTATCGAAGGTAAAAAATAACTTTTCCCCTAAATTAGATATTTTTACGAGGTAAATGTGAAAAATACTTTAAAATGAAGAAAGCTTTTTGTTTTTTTAGATATTATCCGCTAAAAAATTTAAATTTTGTTGGAATTTTCCTAAAAGAAATACGTTGGAAACATATTACTGACAGATTATAAGTATGGAAGAAATTAATTTTTAAAAATATTTAACCAGATTATCATTTTAAAATAGTTCTTTGAGAAAATAAGAAATATAAGGGTTTTATTGGTAAGAAAAATCCAGTGTATTTTAGAAATGTCGCCAATGCACGCATCTTTAAATAAAACATTTCTGATTTAAATTATAGGCCTTTACTGAACATTCAAGAATATTTTCTCTATGTTTCTACAACATAAATGAAAAGACTAAGGAAAACACTATTTTTTTTCTTTTAATTTTTTAATTCATTTATTTATTATATTTTATTTATTATTATATATATTTCTTTAAAAAAACATTTAATAAAAAACGTAAATTTTATATTTCAAAACGTTTTTAGATAAATTATATCTATAAAGATGATTGTGAAATACTGTATTAAACTTTGTTGGATTGATTGATTGGGGTTGATATTAACTTTAAGCAGTACATTGTATTAAAGTTATATCTTTGTAGTAGAGGACGCAATACTGCCTACAGGTAGCGCCTACCTTGAGCAGGTAAATGACAGACCTACGGTTGGGTTTCAAGCGCACCTCTTATTTATAATTTACAAATCAGGATATGATGAAACACGCTGAAGGGGTCCTACATGTTTACCAGTCGGCCATCAAGACCCAAACTTTTAAAATAAATTAAAATACAGAAACAATTCGTAAATGTAGCATTATACTTTCGATAAACATCAATAGATGCTATAAACCACTCTTACGCATATCAACACAAAATTTCACAGGTGTGTGTCTTCAAATTTTGTGCCTGCAAAATTAGAATTAATGTGAGCTATTGCTCACTAATGTATACCGCCGCTCTCCCTGTTGACAGTTGAAAAAAATGTTCGGAGATAATGGACTTTCTGTCAATTCTAAATGTTTAATGACAGTTGGATATTTATTGAACTTTAAACATGTCGCAAAGTATAATGCACCATATTGAAGCTGGACACATAATGAACTTGCTGTGAGTTGCAGTTGTCATGAAAAGTGCGAATAAAAAATTGAATGCATGCATTACATTCAATAGTGTATGTGTTCGGAGAACAGGAAGTATTTAAGCCACAAGTCTGATATTGCCTCGCCCAGTACATGTATAACGCTATGCTAAGTTTGGTATCAAATATAAACTTTGAGTGATTTATAGTTGTGTAAAGTTCAATGAAAACTTTGAATATGTGCTTAATATTTAATCGTGTACATGTTCGTAAACAGGAAGACGTCAAGCCAAGGGTTTGACCAAGTGACACACAGTATATAACCTACGTTGCTGAAGTTTGTTATCAAATATGAAGTTGCTGTAATTAATAGCTGTCAAGAAAAGCGTAACGAAAATTTATAATTATGTATATCAAAAGTAGTAATGTGTATGTTCGGCAAACAGGACGAGGTCATGCTACGGGTCTAAAAAAGTGGTACCCGATAAACCACGACATTTTGAAGGTTCCTATTAAGGTAGTCAATTGGTCAGGAACCGAAATCATCCCCCGTTGGGCAATTTATCGGACCTATTTTTAGTAACTTTGATATATGTAATTTCATAATCTACCTGTTTTTCTCAAAGAAATTACTGCACACAAAGTGAAATAATGAAATTTTTGTATCCCAATGACGCAAATTTGCTATTTTATTTATTATATTCCCCTTTTCTTGCCTTAATATAATACTAACCAAGCTTAAATATTTATGAATATTGTATGAGGTAAAAGCTAAGGGTATAATCTTTCCAACAGATACAAAATATGTATACTTAATGATTCTCAAATTTCCTTTTTTTCAAGTTATTTTGTGATGGATTCGATCCTCAAAGGCTCCAACTCGAAAAATAACTAGGTAAGTTACGGAATAAAGAATTGTCTTTTTCTCTGACTTGATAGCCTCCTGGGTTAAGATATGATTTTTTTTATAAATACAGTTGATTAATTGATAGAGTTTTACAAGTCTTATATCATGAGGATCACAGGCTATTGATTTGCAAGTGGATACAGCCTATATATATATGATAAACAATAATATTAAAATTCATGGACTTAGCACCCACAAAGTTGAACTTTGATTTTGAAATTTGCATTCATCTTGTTAACAGAAAGAGATAGATATTAAACGATTTGCAGCATAAAATTTTATTTTAGAAAGTAACATAGTTTCACATGTCGAAAACATTAGCTGATTGACCTCCATTCTAGCGACAACAATCCATAGCAGTCATCAAATTACTATCCAAATGTGACGATTGGCTGAGCTGAAATACATATACATGTAGAAAACGATAAAATCAAAAATCGAGAAGAAATGAAATTCCTATTCCGTTTTCAATACAGTCTTCTGATTAAAACATGAGTAATACGGTCTTGAGATAATATTAAAAAAAACTTAAATCGTACAAGACTTCTTATCAACAGCAAGGAAAAGGGAATCAAAACAACAACAACAGGAACTCTCACAGAAACTGTTAGTGATATAGGATATGGAAGGGAAAGAATTTCCAGCTGTATCAACAACACTCATTTTGTTGTCACATGTAAAAGCTGATAAACGCAATGACGTGGGAAGAACATCGAATCTTTTCATAACGATCATTGAAATGCATGCGAATTTATACCATATTCTCTTATAAGGGCATTGGCATGTATTGTTCTGAGAATGTGTCACATGGTACAACTTCCCGTGATGAAGCTTTATATGAAATAATTATGAGGTTGTCCTGATTAACTATTGTCATTAAACTTGACAAAATTTTGTATGGGTGCATTATAATGAATAATGTCTATGTTCGTTAAATGGGAAATAATCATGCCTCGAGTAAAAAAATGTGCTACAAGGTACAACCCTCTACCCCCTTTTTGTCTAAACTTGAAATGAAATACGACGTTGCCCTAATTATCAGTTGTTGATAAAAGTGCGACCAGATATTTGTATATGTGCAATAAAATGTATAATGCCTATGTTCGGTAAACAGGGCGTAATCAAGTTATTAGTCTGAAAATATGTCAAACGGTATAACCCTCCATGCTGAAGCTTGGTATCAAATATGAATTCGCTGTGATTTATAGCTGTTTCAAAAGTGAAACAGAACATTTTGTAGCGAACGGAAGGACAGAAGGACAAATCCTCACTCTTTCGGAGTAGGGTATAATTATCCTACTTTAAGAAACCACATTTTGCATTTATATGCAAAAACAGTTAACTCCAGTGATATCAGAGAAAAATACTATAGATATCAAAAGTTGCATTGATAAATATAAAAACTTATTGCTTAACAAACAATCAAAGATACCAGATTCAGTTTGTTCTCCTATTATGGAATTGTCTTTTAATGGCACTCGGGATATAAATGTTTGGGATTGGATACAAAAGTAATGGACGCCGACTATGGATATCTATGCACAAAGGAAACAAGAATTTGTTTTGGTAGAATCATATAAGTCGAAAAATGTAGTTTTAAAGAAAATTTATAGCATCTTGCCTGCGCATATCCTCCGACACTGAGCTTCAATATCGAACCGATTATCATTTCCTTCGCATCCACCATATATAAACTGTTCACATTGTTTAGAATCCTTGTTGTAATAATATTTCGGGAAGTAACCTTTACAAGGTCCAGGGTCTTTGGGTTGTTCACATTTATCTATCAATCAATAAACTTGAATTAATGAAAAACGTAATTCGTGATGCTTCTCAGATTGCTGTCAAAGTACTGTAAAACGGGATAAATTCGCGTGTTGAAAATTTCGCGATTTGACCTCCTGCATATATTTCGCGAAATGATGAATTCGCGATCTTAAACAATGTTGACATACTTTCCTCTTTTTCTAACGTCTAGACTATGAAGAACAAATTTTCGCGTTAATGATGAATTCCCGACAGTATCCAATCGCGAAATAACGCGAAAATATTGTTCTCGCGAATATTTCCCGTTTTAAAGTACTTTTATTCGTAGATAGCGATTTTCGTATTTTGTGCAAACTTTGATGGTTAGTGGAATTTTGAATTCTTTGTTTCATTTTTTTTCAGAAGGACCCAGTAAAAAATGGGTATTTCGTTTGGTATCAAAATTCACGATTTTCGGGGTTCACGAAATCCATGAAAATTAATACCTCACGAATAAAAGTTCTTTCACTACCTGGTAAAAGGATAGATTGATTCTACATCTGTTATCATCTAATCTTCTTCTTAAAAGAAATATATAACATCTCATATCTTATGTTTAAATACTTTATGTACTTATTATATATTGTCTGTGCATGAACTATATATCTGATTATTTCAACAAACCATTCTATAAATCGAATAATTTATATCTGATTTTTATTTAATCTCATTCCAAAATAAAATCATCATCACCAAAAATGCTTCCGCATTAATACTCGTGACATTTAAAAACAAGTGACTGACATTTCAGATTTGTTTATTTCATGAATATCTATGTATATGCCAATTATACTCTGGAATTATTGCATTTGAGCAAGTATTATCATCTGATCTCAAAATGGAATATTTTCATGACTGTTTAATTTTGAAATCTACTTGAAAGTGTCAATACTAACATGGAATGGCTCACCTAAATGAAGTCTTGCGCGCTTAGTTAACTTAAGACTGTTTTGAGGGTACGAATTTTGTATGTCACATGAACAGACATTAATTTCTTCAGAGGAAAATATTACATAATTTTCTGTTTTTTAGGAAGACACTTGTCATCTTCTTACCTACACAGGCAGTCAGACATTCAGCCTTAGTGTCAAACCTGTTGTCATTTCCTTGACATCCACCATATATAAACTGTTTACATTTCTTAGTGGTCCTTTTGTAGAAATATTTCGGAAAATAACCTTTGCAAGGTCCAGGATCTTTTGGTTGCTTACATGGATCTGATATTAAATGAACATGTTATATCATTAAAAGTAATTGCTGGTTTTGGAACAGCTCAACAATAGTTAGGCTTCACAAGACATTTTCTTTTTTCTGTATGCTGTAACAATAAACGCAGTAAAGATCCTGCTACATTTTGCGTGAAATGCATATCCTTACTGCTGATTGGAAAATATTCACACATTGAACATATTGAATATAATACGTTTAAGGACGAAGTAGAACGCCATCTGGTATTGGTTTCTTTACAATTCTACGTCATACCCCTTTTTATTCTATGACGATCACCTTTTATTCTATGACGTCTCTTTTTTAGTACATGTATGACGTTTCTTAAGTTTATGAATTAAACTGAGCTGTTACCTCACAGGCGTGCCAAATTAATTGCGCCTGTCTACGGTTGAAGCCAGAAAGGCAATTTATTCTTAAAGGACCAAACTTTTGACTTTAATGGTGAGTTTGTGCCCCTTTGTCAGATAATGAAACTGATGCACTCTAATCGCAATCGTACGTGATCAGGTTTATCAGTTATCTGCCACGGTCAGCACTTCAATCCGGGCGCTTCGGCTTCCCTAACAGGATAACTAATCTACTGTTGAAAGTTATGCTTAACCCATTAATGTTAAACTTTTATTATTGGTTATTAATGAAATTTTGTACATTTCTTTAGAAATGGCTTATAAACAAAATTTCATAATTAAATAACAAAAAATGCTCTACATTATGATAAAAGATAACAAATTCCATATTTGGAAAATTAGCAGCTTCAGAAACAAAAAAAAACTTGCATAATTTTTATTTATATATATATATATGTGTGTCTCGTTTCAGGAGAAGATTAACCGAGTTGCAAATTTATACTTTTCTGCAAGACCTCTATTTCATCCATTCGAAATGTTTGATTGCAACATTAAGAAAATTATAATCGATGTTTCATTTATAACGTACCGACAGTTTGAATTATTTCAGAGCGAACAGGTCGTGTCGTGCTACATTTGGACTTCGAGAAAAAGAGATTTTAAAATCTATGGCTGAAAAATATTCTGAAAGTGTACTTCGAATGCCTCATTTAATAAAATTGCACAAGAGATCAAAACGTCATAAAACATTTTGTAATTTTCTATAAAAAAATCTGAAATAAATGGAATAAAACTTTGTTTAGTTTTTTTTGTAACCAAGTTCTTTTGTCCCTATCAATTTACCGTTACAAACTGCTATATATATATATATATGACATTCAAGATTCACTTACGACGTGCTGCAAACGGCCGTGAAATTACCTTAGCAGCATTACGTTACGAAAAAATGCACTTTATTAAAACCTAGGAGGATTTTTCAGATGCTTTTACAGAAGAAAAAAAGCATTGGTATCCCCTAATATTTTACCTTTTTGAAAACCGTATAAAAAAGCCTACAATATGTCATTTTTGTAGAAAAAACTGTGAAATGTGAAGACAATTTTCTGGACAACTAACGGAATCTGTTCTCTTAAAAAGTAAAGTTTCCCTCTATATCCTATTATAAACCAGTCAGTAATTTGCATTTTTCAAACAGGCCCAGCCTGAAGAAAAGAAGCCCGGGTATTCCAGATTGGTTTTGCATATTCGTATATATTTTGTTTGTCTCTACATACAGACAAAAATGAAATATATTGTATAACACCTTAAATTACTTCGACTTGATCTTAAGTTAACATCACCATAAATTATTTTTATGTTTCATTTCAGACGCGTAAGATAGTGCTAGTAGTTATAATATATTTATTCGTATTTCCAATCAGCTATATTATATTTTGAGCACCTATCGAATACTTTCATAAACCAAAAGAGCATTAATTTGTTTTTGGTTCATAATTCTAAATGTGAAATAAACTTTCAGAAGACAAATTAAACTCATCTCTGCTTTTAGGCAGAAACTTGATATTTTCTTACCTGCACAGGCACTCAGACACTCAGCCTTAGTATCAAACCTATTTTCATTTCCTTGACATCCACCATATATAAACTTTTTACATTTTCCAGTTGCCTTTTTGTAGAAATACTTAGGAAAATATCCTTTACAAGGCCCAGGATCTTTTGGTTGCTCACACGGACCTGATATTAAATAAATGAATAGTCTGTATCGTTCATATGGTATATATGCTGAAAAATTGTATGTGGTTTTCATGTTTTGACAAAAAATATATTATGTACAGCATTTCACCAGATCAACGACAATTTCCATTTATGATTTTGCTAACTTGGCCAATTTACGCGATGCTCAACCTATTGGGGGTATGTCCACTTCAAGAAGAAAATCCAATGATCAAAAGAGCAATGATGCTGTGGTTATCTTGGATTTCCAATCAACAGACAAAACATAAAACTTAGAGAAGACCATTCAAATAACCTTTCTGCAAAATATCTTTTCATTGACTCGGTCATTTCTAACCAGAACTTTTTCGTTTTTTTTCCATTGGGTCCAATATTTAACTTTGACGTAATAATGGTGTGTGGTGTCCATCCTGCATTTCCGATCAGCAAACAAAACATACCATTTATCAAGCACTATCCCAAACACATTTCTGCAAACTGTCATTTCCATTCACTAAGCAGCTTTTGATAAGATTTTCAAAAATATAATTTTACATAGGGACCAGTGTTAAGTTTGATTCAATTTGTCGGCCGTCTTGAATTTCCATTCCCTAGACAAACATTTCTGCAAAGCATACTTTTCTTTCGACTTAACAAGGACCGTTTCTTCAAAACATCCTTTTCACTGACTCAACATTTCTGACAGGACAATTTTAAAGTTATTTCCCAAGGGTCCAATGTTAAACTTGGACGTACTTTGGCGACGATCTTGGATTTCAGGTCGGCAAAAAACATGAAATTTGAAGAGGGCTATGTAAAGGACATTTCTTTCAATTTTTTTGAAATTGCGGCCAATCCGAAAACATTATCTGACCTGGTAGTCATGTTGAATAATGGTAGGTTCACATACACGGATTTTTCTTACGAATCCTTACGAATGATGCAAATTCGTAAAAGTACACGGATCCTTACGATTTGACCACTTTTACGAGCGATTTAAGAGTGGTTACGAGTAATTACGAC
>JAOXYH010047518.1:0-11383 GCA_028566455.1 Botula fusca | reverse complement strand
CCGCAGGCCAATGCAGCTGGCCGAGGACCAATAACTCAGCTAATACGGAAATGGCTAATTAATGATATCTTTATTAATTAACTACATTTCAAATAAATATTTTATACAAGAAAAATGAATGTGATATCCAAAATGTTAATTAAAGACCTTAAAAACTGTAACTCAAAGACAACATAACAAAATCAAATTTTGCACTTAGAGTAAATTTGAAAGTAAGGAGAAGACAAGAGAAACGAATGGTCACACTTGGTGTCCAAAACATTTTGTAGACTTTATAATTGTTGAAATATAGCCAGCATTCACACAAATATCTTTTCTATAAATGAATAACCCGAGATCGGAAATACAGGAAAAAACGGCCAATACAGAAAAATTCACCCAATATCAACCGGAAGTCTGTATTGGCCAACTTTTTCTGTATTGGCCTAACAGAGATTTCCATATTGCAAAGACCGTTTTAGCTATATTTAAGTCAATATAATCTAGTTAATTAATAATTGTTTATACAGATAATAGTTTGAAAGGGTTGTTAATTTTGAATATAGTGGACCTCTTGTTATTTTTCCACCATTTGGACCACACACTTCCTTGACTTTCAGAAGGTTTGAGTCACTATGCCATAGAGACCTGGTTCCGTTCATTTCCTTATAAACAGGCTGAAAAACATGTCAAGTGACAATACCCGAAGATTTTTTTTTAATGTGTATTCAATCTACAAGCCAAGATTAATATCAATTGTCGGCTATTTGTATTTTACGGAACAGAACGACACGGAACTGAACGGAACATGAGATGGGGTATCAAATGGGATAACAAAAAGTCTTTTTAGTATGTATTTATCTACTGTACCGGCATTTGATGAATAACAAAATAGATTTGATATTACTTATTTAGAGGCAATAATTTGACCAAATCTAGATGGAAATACTTTTTTGATTTTATTTTTGCGCACTCGGTGATGATAACGGGCACACCCATACATAAACATTCTCACCAGAAACAGAGTAATGATAACGGTCACACCAGGAATAGAATAATGATAACGGTCACACCAGAAACAGAATAATGACAACGGTCACACCAGAAATAGAATAATGATAACGGTCACAACAGAAACAGAATAATGGTTATGGCCACACCAGAAACAGAATAATGATAACAATCAAACCAGAAATAGAATAATGATAACGGTCACACCAAAAACAGAATAATGATAACTGTCACACCAGAAACAGAATAATGATAACGATCACACCAGAAACAGAGTAATGATAACGGTCACACCAGAAATAGAATAATGATAACGGTTACACCAGAAATAGAATAATGATAACAATCAAACCAGAAACAGAATAATGATTATGACAATACCAGAAACAGAATAATGATAACGGTCACACCGGAAACACAATGATGATAACGGTCACACAAGAAACACTACAATGCTGACGGCAGATCAGAAACAGAATAATCATAATGCTCACACCAGAAATAGAATGATAAGAACAGTCACACCAGAAATAGAGATATAATAACAGACATGGCAGAAACAGAATAATGATTATGGTTACACCAGAAACAGAATAATTATAATGGTCACACCAGGAACAGACAATTATAATGGTCACACCAGAAATAGTATAATGATAATGGTCACACCATAAATAGAATAATGATAATGGTCACACCAGAGACAGAATAATGTTAATGGTCACACCAGAAACAATAATGATAACTGTCACACCAGAAACAGAATAATGATAATGGACACACCAGAAACATAAAAATGATAATAGTCATACCAGAAATAGAATAATGATAACAGTCAAACCAGAAACAGTACAACAGTGAGGGCACACCAGAAACAGAATAATTATAATGGTCATGGCAAAAATAATGATGATGGTCATACTAAAAACAGAATCATGATAACGGTCACACCAGAAACAAAATAATGGTAAGGCGACAGTTTTTTAATGTGTTGATTTATGGATCCCTCGACCCTTTCTAGTTTGCAGAAAAAAAAATTAAATTTCTTCCTTTTTTTATTGCCGCCAACCCTTCAAAATTGTGATTCTATCAATTAAAATTCTTGTAAAAAATAAAATACGAAATTTGTGGTGAAACATTTAAACCATTGTTAGCTCACCTGACCAAAGGTCATGTGAGCTATTGCTATCACTGAGCGTCCGTCGTCGTCGTCGTCGTCCGTCCGTCGTCCGTCCCTCGTCCGTTAACTTTTGACATTTTAATCTTCTCCTCTGAAACCACAGGGCCAATTTAGACCAAACTGGGCAGGGATGGTCCTTGGGTGGTCCCCTTTCAGAATTGTGTCCGACGTCCCCGCCCGCCATCCAAGATGGCCGCCATTGCTAAAAATAGAAAATTCGGCAAAAAATCCTTCTCTGAAAGTACTTGGCCAATTGGGACCAAACTTTGGTGGAATGGTCCTTGGGTGGTCCTCTTTCAGAATTGTGTCCGATGACCCCGCCCGCCAACCAAGGCGGCCGACATCAACCAACATATTTTTAACATAGGACCCTATGGGAAAAATGTTTTAAAAATCTTCTTCTCTGAAACTGCTTGGCCTATTGGGACCAAACTTTGGTGGAATGGTCCTTAGGTGGTCCCCTTTCAGAATTGTGTCCGATGACCCAACCCGCCAACCAAGGCAGCCAACATCAGCCGACATAGTTTTAACATAGGACCCTATGGGAAAAATGTTTTAAAAATCTTCTCTGAAACTGCTTGGACTGTTAGGACCAAACTTTGATGGAATGGTCTTTAGGTGGTCCCCTTTCAGAATTGTGTCTGATGGCCCCATCCGCCAACCAAGGCAGCTGACATCAGCTGACATAATTTTAACATAGGGCCCTAAGGGAAAAATATTTTAAAAATCTTCTCTGAAACTGCTTGGCCTATTGGGACCAAACTTTGATTAGACCAAAGACATCTCAAGATTTTTTATAAGAGTCATTTCAGCAGACGATTCATCATGCAGACATTTCTTATCACTCAATGGGCTTACTTAAAATTTGTCCAAACCCAAACTTTTTTTGTCTTTAGACATTGGCCTTTGGTATTTAATATGTAGGTAGAATATATGAAGGCCATGTGTTGCTTACCAAATTTTGTAACTTTTGACTTCAAGGTCAAATAATTGACTTCATATAGCTGCTTTCTTGTCCGGGCTGGGAATTTTGTGTCTCGACCTAGGGTTTTGAGATTTAGCATGCAGGTAGAACATATGAAGGCGATGTGTCAGGTACCGAATTTGGTGACTTTGACCTTTTACCTCAAGGTCAATTAATTGATTTTACAGAGCTGATTTCTTGTTCAGGCTAGTACTTTTTTGCCTTTTGACCTAGGCTTCGATATTTGGTATGTATGTAGAACGTATGAAGGTTGATGTGTCAGGTACCAAGTTTTGACTTCTGACCTTGACCTTTGACCTAAAAGTAAACTAAATTGAATTATTTGATTTAACAAAGCTGATTTCTTGTCCGGGCTAGAACTTTCTAAGTATCCCATATGTTGTCATGCATTTTGGAAAAATTCGAAACCAACTTCCTAAAAGGTCACGTGAACTTTTGTCATCACTTGACGTTCGTCGTCCGTCCACGATTTACATTTTAATCTTCTCCTCTGAAACCACTGGGCCAATTTGAACCAAAGTTTAATGCAATAGTCCTCGATGGTCCTCTTTCAGAATTGTATCTGGGGTCATTATCCACCATCCGATATGGCTGCCATTACTAAAAATAGAAAAAAGGGGGTTGTCGTAAAAAATCTCCTTTGAAACTGCTAAACCAATTTATGCCAAACTGCTTAAATGGTTCCAAGGTGATCCTCTTTCAGAATTGTATCCTATGACCTCACCCTCCAACCAAGATGGCCGCCACAGTCGGACATATTTTAACACAGGAACTTATGGGAAATTCATTAAAATTTCTTCTCGTCTAGAACTACTTGTTCAGTTGGAACCAAACTTTTATGGAATGGTCACTAGGTGAGTGCCTTTCAGAACTGTATCCGATGACCCTGCCCGCCAACCAAGATGGCCGCCACAGCCCAACATAGTTGAACTTGGACCCTTTGGGAAATTCATTGAAAATTCCTGTCTTGAACTACTTGTTTAATTGGAACCAAAGTTTGATGAAAAGGTTACTTTCAAAATTGTATCAGCTGACTCCACCTGTAAACAAAGATTGCTGACTCTGCTGGACTCAAATATAGATTCCAGAGGGAAATTCATGAAAAAATCTGAGTGCTTTCTTTATTGGAACCAAATGTTAAACAAATAGTTTTTAAGTCAACTTTGTCTTGGCAATGGTTTGCTAGATGAGTTATTACAGGCTCTATGGGAGCCTCTGGTTATCAATAGAAGAAAACTCTGGGTAAAATTACTTTTTAATCATTTTTCATCACATCAGTTTAACCCAAAAAAGTTGTTGTTAATTTCATTGTCACTATCAGCATCACTACTACTATTGTCATCATACTCCACCAGTACAGGTTGCTGAGGGTTTGGCTTATCTTTACGATGTTTCTTAACGAAGAATTCTAACTGCCGTTTATTAGGCCTCTTTGCTGGACCCAGATCGTCAGCAATGGCCACTCGAACTGTCCTGACAGTTTTGTTACCATCTTCAATGGCCTTTAAACACCTTGCTTTTGTCTGAAAGTTAAATTTATATACATGTATATATTTATGAATACTTGTGTCATATTTATATATATTGAGTAAAAAAGTAGGCAGTACAAAATCACAAGTTTATATACTGAATACCAATGTGTTTCTATTAGGCAGCAACCATTTGATATTCCAAATTTGGAGAGAAAAAAAAAATTTGACCTGAAGAAAAAAATAATTTCTTTCACTCTCAGCTGCCACTATAATTGGTATAAAAATATTGTTTTCAACATGTTGCAAATAAAGTTTGTCACAACACTAAAATTCATAGCCCCACCCCACCAAAATCCCAAATGGTTACTGCCTTATGTTGCCCATTTATTATACTATCTATCCAGAATCAATGCATATGCAAGAAATATAAGCTCGATCTGCAAAAAAGGATTTATTTTCAAATTTAACTGCATATTTTAAATTATTTGTAAGCCTTGTAATCAATATGAGATATTTGTCTATAATTATTAAAATTCTAGAGTAAATATTGGCAATAGACATCAAAACATCTTATGATTGTGAAATTTACATCATATTTTGTTTTATTTTGAAATTATAGGATGTGAATCTACAAATTTAATAAGATGGGTTTATTTTTTGTGCTAGATTGTAACTGATGACCTCTTCACAGCTTTCACTCTATACACATCTTACCTCTGTATTTTTCAGGGGGTTCTTTTTGGGGGGCTCCCAAACACTTGTAACAGGAACATGCCGTCCGCAGAACTCCACAGACCAAGTCCCAATAGTATGGAGTTTCATCTGTAGTATGACTTTAAAGGAACACCGGTGCCCATGCTTGGCCCTTTTTTCACCATCTTGGCATCCTGAATAATTTTTTAAAATGCATTGATACAATGTACTATGCATGCATATGACATTGTTGACAAAGAAAAATACATACATGTATGTTGGCTCATTCTTAGCAAACTTAAAAGAGTGTGCACTTCATATTTTTGGGAAGAAAATGGATTTGAAATTGGCCAATACTCAGAATGGATCCTTTTGATTTTAAATTAGATCCTAACTGCCTTCTGTTGAAAAAAATCCTTTCACAAAATTTAGGCCTTGTTAACAAACCTGGAATTTTAAATTTAACTACATGAATCTACTGGATGAAAGCAATCTCAATCATTTTGCAATTTTTTTTCTCATTATGAAAAATAGGGCATTAATGGAATATATGATACCCCACCCTTTTTTTGGTGAAAAAAGGGGTGGCAAAATGTGAAAAAAGGCAAAACTCAAAATCATTTTTTTTGTTAATCTGAACCTGTATTTATATTTTAAACAACTGTTAATTTAATGTCAAAATCAATTCACTGTTCTGCTGTTATCGTACCCCCCCTTTTTGAACCCCTCTCTTGAAAGTTTTATTACCGTTTTGTGCATTATATTCACTTTTTCCCCCAAGTGTTTCCAAAGTTAAAAAATCATCTGTCTGCTTGCCTTTCCCCTTTCTCATCAAAAATAAATAAACATACCCTCAACACACTTCCCCTCGCCGCCACATCTCCTCTGGCAGTTCCCTCTTCCGTTACAGAGAAGGGTTTCCTTCACAACAATTTTGTTTTTTTTCTCCTCTGGGTTAACTCCTTCGGCAAGGACCACCTTGTCTGTAAGGTACCCATTTTCCCCTGCTTCAATTTTGATGTACTTTCGATCAATTTCCCTCCCTTTGCGTACCATCTCGGCCCTCTCAAAAGTTTGAATACCGTCTAAATATTCTTGCAGTTCATCTTGATTAACTTGGACCGCCATTATTGAAGATGAAGATGCGAATGATGGGGTTCCGAATGCAACAAATGTGTCACGTGGTACCGAAAACGATACTTTGAAGAACAAGGTACCAGCAACGGATGCTGGGTACATATTGCGGCGCGGAAATGCAAAATGGTACATTTTAGTATACAAGTATGTACCCGGGGTACACAATTGTAGTACCCCATACGACAAAGACCAATTCAGCAACATTTAATGGTTTGTGGTTCGTGTCCACCTGTTGATTAAAAAAAGGGGGTTAAGAACCCCTGCCTCCATGCAATGCCATCTGAATCTATATCAATAATGATTATGATTACTATAAATATCTATATGTATCTAATAAATCTGATCGTTTATTGTATAGATCATTTATCATTTTATATAAAATGGTGATGATGTCTTTATTTTCTTTGCTCATCATCCAAATAAACTGACCTTCAAGTGAGAGATTTAATATGTTATTATTGATTTTATATATCTTATCCAAAAAGGGTTTCCTGGTACATTCTAATGAGATACATTTAAGCAAGAAGTGAGCTTCATCTTCCACATGGGTATGACAAAGCCCACACTTCCTATCCTGCACCTCAATACCAGAATATCTGCCCTTTCTATTCCCAGTTTATGTGAACTGATTCTTAATTTGGTTAAAGCCCTTCTGTCTTGAATATAGAATATGAAAAATATTTTATTGCTAAGTTCAGGACTTTAAACCAAAACATAGGAAGACCAACATCCAAACATAGTAAAAAGAAGTACTCGTACCCAAACAAACTGAAATAAGTAGCCAAATCCAGCGGAAAGGACATCTACCATGTGCAATACAAGGAAGTATCTTTATGATTCTTGAAAACAAGCTCTGCTTTCAATATCTTAACTGTTCAATTGATAAATATTCAACAATCATGACAATTCAACATTTTTATTCAGACATATTTTACATACATCACAGACTAGAGTTCAAAAGATATATACTATATAGGACTTGGATAATTATGGCCGATTCTGTTTTGATAACTTGATGGGGCGGGGCAGGGCACAGTTCAGTGGGTGAAAAAAAAACTATGTCGAAACTTGAAAAAAAAAAAATTGGACATAGTGGCCCCCAAAAAATAAGCTTTTTAAACCCCACTTCCCTATGCCCAGACCAAAGAAGTGGGTATAAAGAGAGAGAAAAGACAGGCTGGGACCAGTTTCATTTATCCTAATGAAATCGTACTTGTCTTTACATTAATTACATTAATAAAATGATCCACATATCTGCAGCAATTTTGGAATCCGGAAACATTTCCTTAAATGCATTTGTAAGTACTGGAGCTGAGCTGAGCGATAATTAAGTTATTTTGACCTACAATGTATGATGGTGCACATCATTAGCTCCGCTCTCGTTTGGTTCGCTTTTCCAATTTTCGACACTATTTGTCTGTACATTGTTATTGCAGAAATCAGTCATCAATTTGTTTTTTGTTATGAGATCATCATATTCTTTGTGCGACTTTGACTCGATATGTTTCTTGCAGTCGTATCTCCCAACGTGGCCACAAGAGAAGTCCATCTGACATATTGTACAACGAAAGAATGTATCGCCTTTTGATGATGGTTGAATGAATTTCCAAAGTTCATAGTATTCCCTTTTATATCGCTGACACAATTTTTTCATCTTGGTTTCACTGGCATTGGATGCCGCATCTGCCTTTTGTTAGACATCCCGCCATTAACTCTTTACCACTCAGAAATATAGCATAACTGATAATCTATACACTTACCAGCACAGAGATATTTATTTATAGAATCCTCAGCTGATTAGTACAGCTGCAGCAGTATTTCCACAGAGAGTTTGAAAACAAATTAGTGTATCACTGTGTAATCATTATTTTTGTAAAATTAAGGCACTAATTAATAAAAATAAGTATAGAAATATGTATATTTTCAGATTTGTAATAAAATTTTCTTTCCATTGGTATAACAAAATATATATTTTTCCAGTTCATATTTTGTAAATTGGCACTGTTTTGCGGAATATTTGTTAAAAATTTTCTGTTTTTTAGCAATAAAATTGTAATAAAATTGTCATCAACACTTAAAATTTGTCTTTTTACTGTCCATTATGATAAATATTATGACATCCATCTTTACACAAATGAACATTGCACACTATGCAGCCAAAAACAGTCTCTTTCCTTTCTTTTCTGTTCAAATGAACACGGCACCGTCTCTTGTTATTCATATGCACGGATTCATGTCCAGCAAGATTGTCATTATCATTTTGTGCATTTGCTGGTTGTGGTCCTCTCCTTTTTCTTCCACTGAAACCAGCAATAAGCTGGTGAGCAAGTTCAATTCTAAAGTCCAAGTGTGAGTATCTCTTCTTGGAATGAGCACGTTGGGTGGCGGCATTATATATTATGAATGCATTCACAATTGCGCAGTTCATCACAAACCAGAAGATGTATTTCCAGGATTTCTTTCCATACCTAGCAAGATCATAACACATCCTCATTTGATCATGCCTGTCCACACCATTCATATATTTGTTGTAAATGTTAGCTGCATGAGGTTGAGTTAAGGCAAGGTTTTGTCTGCCGTTTCTCCTGTTTACCGGGACTTGAAGTAAAGGATTGCTCAGTGTGCTCAGAAAAGCCACTGGCTTTTTGTCTTGCCAGACTGCAGCAGTCAGTGATCCCTTTTGTCTTATCCTTGACTCCCCACGCTGAAGTTTAGTACGCTTCAGATCATCAGGAAAACCACGTCTGTTTACACGAATTGTACCGCACGAATATATCCGTTCGGCCAGTAGATCCTCGGCAAGTTTCACGCCTGTGAAGTAATTGTCAAAAAAAACCTGAAAATGTTTATTTGTTAGATCTCTTGTCAATGCATGTACAACATCATACCCAAGACCATTCTCTGATTGAGGGCCTCTGTCTAGATAAATATTAAAGTCCGTGAGAAATGCGTTTTCAGAGTCACACCACATCCAGACTTTAATTCCTCGCTTTATCGGTTTTGCTGGGAGGTATTGCTTGTATGAAAGCCGGCCTGTCCACTTTATCATGGCTTCATCTATAGCTAGATTCCTACTAGGTTTGTAATTGTTTCTAAAGTTTTCTTTAGCCATGTCCACAACGGGTCGTATTTTATATATCTTGTCATAGTCCGCATGACCTCTCTGTGGTTCTGCTGCACGGTCACTCACATGGAAGTATTCAGTAAGTTTTTCATACCTCCTGACAGTCATTACAGATTTAATCCCTTCGTTTCCAACAAAACTGTCTTTGGACCAGTAATCCTTGTACCCTGGAAGTTTGTTTATTCCCATAAATATATTCATTCCGAGGTAGGCCTTCAACTCGTTTTCAGTGACATCGTACCATACCGGATCGTCACTGTCGTTCTGTTCCATTTTCCAGCGTGCATATCCATTTGTATGCCTTACAAAGTCCGAAATCGTGTTCAAAGAAAACATCAGATTGAAGTAATCCAACGGGGAAGCAGTGTTACAGTCAAATCCATCGGGAAAATGTGGTCCTGTTTCCTCGGTAAAATTTCCAACTTGAACTGCCCGTAACGTACTTGTCCATTCATCCTCAATTTCGTCGTCATTTTCACTGTCCCCGTTATCCTCGTCACTACTGTTGATTTCATTCGGAATATCCACGTCCGATTCATAATCGAATCCTTCAAATTCGCTGTCATTGTCGTCTGAAGCGAAGTATTCCGCGAGCATCTCCTCGTTCGAAAGCAAGGCGGCCATGATGTTGATATTCGCAACTACACATGTGTTGTATTTTTATGAATGAAACAAATAAAATTCCTTTCTAATGATGTATTACACATATAATTGCAAGAACCAATCATATCTCTTTGTTTTGGGGATATCCCAATCCATTTATGGTAACAGCCTCGGTTTGACAGGGGTTTAAAATAGATGGTCGTCAGGAGGCGCTTCCATGGAAAAACAACAATGGCGTCCGTAGTCGCTTATGCGGAAATACAACGAGACGTCGAGAGGCGCTTCTGTGGAAATAAGAGATAGGCGTCCAGAGGCGCTTATGCGTGGTAAAGAGTTAAAATGCTATCTCGTGTTTCCAAGGCTTGAGTCACCCGGGCGTTTGAAAAGGAGGCGATCTTATCACTACAAGCAGCGCGAAGATCGATTCAAGTTTTCACACTACCGGAAATATAGACCTGGCGCGAAGTTTCAGGTGAAGTCTGTGTTCCAGAATCGAACATCGTTATTTATTTTTTTTTATGGTTTTACCTGGTCATCGTAGAAAACGTGAAAGAAAGCGTAGGGCGTAATTAGAGGCCAAAAAACGTAGAAAATACGCTCAAATCGTAGTGGTAAACAGGTCTGCAGTAAAAGTGAATGAGAAATTGATCAATCACAAAAACTTAACATGGTCACTAGACCGTAAAATTGAGGTCATGGACAAAATCCATGTGGCAGACTGTCATGTACTACCCAAGACCAACCTACATACCAAATTTCACTGACCTACCACTTATAGTTGTTGAGAAACTGACCTAATCAGAAAAACTTAACGTGGTCACTAGACCTCAAAATTGAGGTCAAGGACAAAAAAAAATGTAGGCAGACTGTCATGTACCACCCAAGACCAACCTACATATCTAATATCACTGACCTACTACTTATAGTTTTTGAGAAACTGACCTATTCAGAAAACTTAACGTGGTCACTAGACCGCGAAATTGAGGTCAAGGACAAACATCATATGGCAGACTGTCGTGTACTACCCAAGACCAAACTACATACCAAATATCATTGACCTACCACTTACAGTTGTTCAGAAACTGACCTAATCAGAAAAACTTAAGGTGGTCGCTAGACCGTGAAATTGAGGTCAAGGACAAACGCCATATAGCAGACTGTCATGTACTACCCAAGACCAACCTACATACCAAATATCA
>JAOXYH010047411.1:0-11383 GCA_028566455.1 Botula fusca | reverse complement strand
ATAATTTGTTATCGGACATACCGGACCTAAAATACGCATCGGACATCCGGTCAGACGAATCAGTAATTAATACCGGAACGGGGGTGTTTTTAACGGATATGTCCGACGGACCTTCGGAATCACTGGAGGCAATTCAGAGCAAATTGGAAACTGGTCTATTGACCCAGAGTTAACAGGTAATGAGGAGGAAAAGCCCTGGTACCAGAGGGAAAGCATTACTGGATCAAACCTTGTAGTCATAAAACTGTAAAGTGCAATTTTGTCCTCAGACTGCAAAATCAACCATCAAATTCCAGGATTTGATGTGTTTAAGTACAGTTTTGTGCTCAGAGCAGGGAGCAATGTTTTTATGACGATGAGCTTGGATTGTCATGCATTATTTGTAGGATACATAATAACTGTACATGCATATGTCACGTATGTTGATTTTCTTAGCAGGTACTATTGTACTAAAAGAATGCTCTGTACATGGCTAGAACCCGATCTTGCAACAAATATAGTATAACTTATTTATAATTCAAGGTGGCTGAATCCATTATTTCAAGCTGGATACAAAAGAAGATTAGAAATAGATGATATGTTCAATGTCTGTGACCAGGATTCCTCAGATAACCTTGGAGACAGATTGGAAAGGTTTGTAAAATAATTGAAATGTGCAACTCCTTTGGTTGAAATAATCTGTAATTATTTATTAATTAGTTAACTTGTGAAGGTAGATTTTTTAATTATTTATTAATTAGTTAACTTGTGAAGGTAGATTTTTGTGCTGTCTGATGAATAATGAGGAACTACAAAAAGTACAGTATCTATGGCCTTGTTGTATTATTGTGTTATGTAAGGTTACGCAAGTTCTCTTGATAATATCTGCATCTCTGTCTCTGCCACACACACAGTCTCAATGGGTTTTCACAGATTCTCATAGGTTTGCACTGATGTTTAATTTTTTTAGCAGACTGGTAATAATCTTCCTCTAGCCATACATGTATATATGACATTGTCAAATGTAGGCTGAATGTGGACAGGCAACAAATGTTTTCTATAATAGGTTGTGGTATTCTTTGGTTTTATAACTTTCATTTTTTTAAACTTTGGTGGTAACTTAGATTTCTTTTTAACCAAGGATTGGTAATATATATGTTTTGCTTGATTGAGAGTTAAGAGTTCCATATAGAGTAAAACAATTTTATGTATTGTACATCACAATTACATGTACTGTAATTTTACCGAAATAAAATTAATGATCTTCTTGAACCGACAAAACAAAGAAATTCTTTTTTGTACTTTTCCATTTCTTTTTAGGATTTGCTAAAGGTACAGTTCGTTGATATTTATTTTTCATGATGTTTGAATAATTTTAGTTTTAACCTAACCATTTTGATTTAATTAAGGCATAATTTGTTGCAGTTTTGGTTCTCTGATTTTTTTTGTTTTGTTCAGGAATTGTCAGTTTGAAAACTTGTTTTTTTTTAAATTTTTTAAAAGTGATGTTTTCTTTCTTGTTCAGTAGTTACTTGTTTTTGATTGTTTGAAAGAAATAATTTAATCAGTGATTTTTTATTTTTGTTGTTTTGCATGTTTATATGTATAGCGTGCATTTTCATGGCTGCCTCAGGAGCAAAAGGATATACTTTTATATTCCAAAGCAGTTTTCTGTTCATCAGTTACATGAAATGATACAGTCCTATACTTTGAAATGACATTTTTCTGCTGTTTTCTTACGCAGGCATTGGTTGTGAATCTTCTTAGAAGATGATTGTTTCACTTTAAAGTTTGTAAATTAAATATGTTAATTTTGTTTAGATATTGCATTTTTTTGCACAATCTCTGGAGTGTACATTATATCAATATATTACTAATCTTTTTATCGTAACTCTTTTATTATATAAGTTTGTTAATAATCTTTTACTGGTATTTCTTTCAGTGAATGGAATAAAGAGTTGAGTAAAAGAAGGAATGGTGGAAAGCCAAGTTTATTGAAATGTCTGATACGAATGTTTGGGGTGAAATATTGTTTATTTGGCATAATAGTGTTCATTGAGGTAGGTAAAGATATATGGTGTTTTTTTAAGGGTAAGAAAAAAATTAATTGTTACAAGGCTTAAGTAATTGTTATAGACCTTTCTAGAAACTCATTTTCGGAAACCTGAATCTTACTCTGAAATTACCATTGAGTATGAGTTATGTCCCCTTGTTGGGTAGTGCACTGGTACTAATACACATGCTCAGTAGGGATCAATGGTGAGAAGTAAAAAGAAAATAACATTTCTTCAATATGTAAGCATTTCCAGCTTTATTATTAGGTTTAATTAAAAGTATGTTGGGCACTTTTTTTTGACAAAAAGACCATGAATAATTCTGAAATTTACATATAGTAGATATAATGTTTAAATTAACAGGGATTGAAAACCACTGCTCCCTGACTCTTCATTACACTTCATTGCTGTGATCAAGTTCTAGTGCCCACCAAAGGAAATAACCTGCATCAGATTATAAATTAAGAGTCGATTTCAAGTTTCCGGAAATGAATTTCTGAAAAGGGCTATATTTCTGCGTTGATGCTTGTTTTTTTTTGTATCAGTCTGATCTGTAAATCAAGTAAACTGATGCTACCAGCAGTAAATCTAAAATACATAGATAGATAGATAGATAGATATTTTTATTAACGTCTCACCATTAATATACATAATAAATATATATACATATATCATAAAACATTAAAATATATTAATGCCATTCTTAAAAGAATTACGAGAGACGGGAAATTGTTAAAATTCATTCGTTAAAATTACTTCTACCAAATATAAAATAGAATAAAAACGGGAAAACTTTACAGTCTAAAAATAGCTATCGATATAAAAAACGTCTTCTCCTATCTAAAATAGCTTTGCAGGTTTTGGCACACTTGAAAATAACGTTATCATTTTGGCAACCTAACACAAAAGACAGTTTCTCACTATTGGATAACAAATTAAAATTTTCATGTTCATCATTTAAGGATTCATATAGCTGGTTCCTAAGATCATCATAAAGCGGACATTCAAGGAGCACATGTTCCTCAGTCTCTACATCATCCTCACATATAAAACAATTCCTTTCATCTAATGGTAAACGTTCGTAACGCCCGGTTTCTACCCGCAGCGGTGCAACCCCACATCGAAATTGGGAATACGGTCTCCGTAGAGCCGGTGATAACAGTGTTTTTAGATAAAGTTCACAACCAATTTCGTTTTTGAAAGTTCTATATGTCCGTAGTTTGTTACCACCACATCCATCCCGTCTCGCAGAATCACGATGGAGATCGTCCTTCCACGTATTTTCAAAATCGGTTAAAAGTTTATCCTCAATAATACCGAACACCACAGTTTTATGAATATCCGTATTATTATACCAGTCTCCAATATGACAAGCCTCAAACTGCTGGTAAAGTCTGTAATTCGAATTTTTACATGTTTTATACTGTCTAAAACTATATTCAGCCCAGTTATAAATTCTTTTATTTAATCGATCGTTATTCATATACCTCAGACGATTCCAATGATTAATGACGGTTCGCCACTGTCTAACACACACGGGTTTCCAAGCTGTATCTCCACTTAACGCTACGTTAGGTGTGTAACGACCTACTCCCATGAAGAAACGAATTGCCTTATTTTGGATCGCATTTATACAAGAAAAAGTTCTATCTCCCCACACTGCCGCTCCATAGCAAATTGTACTCCAAACAATCGAGTCATATAATTTTGTGTACGTATCAAACGGTAGACCTCCAAAGGACTTATATTTAGCTATAACTAATCCTAAGGCACGATTGGCAGATGCTGCTACGTGTTTCGCCATAATGTGATAGTCTAAATGTTCCGTTAGCACTAAGCCTAGGTACGTATATCTGTCCACAACATTTATATCAAAATCACCGCATTTAAAATTACTTACTGTTCTTGGGGTCGAATTAGGTCGGAAATGCACAACATTTGATTTAGTTTGATTAATTGTCATCTTATTCTCCATACACCAAAGATGAAGTCCATCTAACAAAACTTGCAAGTCCGATTCCGTGCCCGCTAATAATACCAAATCGTCGGCGTAAAGTAAGATCGACACCTTCTCTTCGCCAATGTCTATACCAACATTCATCGAACATAAATACGTAGCAAGTCCGTTCACATACAGATTAAATAGCAAAGGTGAAAGTAAACATCCTTGCTTGAGTCTACATTGAACATTGGACCAGTCCGTTAACTGTCCGTTTATCCGCAAGCAGCACTCTACTGATACAACGACACAATAGCATTATACATATTCCCGCAATAAAACATAATAACTTATATAAGCAAAGTCCTAACAAGAACACATTATAATGATTAATTTGATTGATTTGTTTAAAATAAAAATAACACAAGTTTATTTGTGTAAACATGACAAATTTCAACACGATTAAGTAAGAATTGAATGGAGTTGTTCAGAATATCAATACATGTATATCTTGCAGGAGGGACACTGTGTCATAGAACTCTCAACTTTATATACATGTATATTTATTTATTTATTTATATTAATCAATTACATTTATTCTTTTTATATATAAGTCATTTTGCATGTCAGTTATCTTCTGATGAAAGTAACCAAATAAATTGTCTTTATCAGACAAGTTTTTAAAATTTTGTATTTCTTTATTATGACTGAAAGACGATTCTGACGTTCTTTTATGTAAAAATGGCATTTTAATAGAAAATGCAGCTCATCTTCAATTTCTTTATTACGATTTTTACAGACTCTGTCCGTAACCTCTGATCCCATATAGCTGTCTCTCTCTATTTATAGAGAGTGGTCGTTAATTCTAAAGGACAAGGTTCACAAAAGGCGGACATCGGCATTCAATTTCAGTTTGAACTGATGTTAAAACATGAACTCCGAAAATAAACTTAAATAATTATATTTTCAATATACAGTTGACTCTTGTTATCTAGAAGTTGGAGGGACCAGGAAAAAATTTCGAGTCATCCGTAGTTCGACTAAAACGGCATTTAAAGAGCAAAAGTGTGACGACTCAAAAATAACGTAACTTTGATCTTGACCTAGCCGATTGTGTTGTTTCACATCTTGCTACTAGTATTATTTGTCTTGATTGTTAATGGATCAGATTGATTTTTGTAATTTTGAAAGAAAATGTAGATAAATTTTTCATTAATCTTACGTATGACAATCGATTTGGATAATTTTGAGACAACGAACTACAGTTAAAATAAATTATTTACACAAGGACCGACGATTTTGTTCGAGATAAACAAAATTACAACACATTTCGACTCAAAAGGAGTAAAAATACATGCATTCGTATAAAAAGACAAATGCGACTTTGGAATAATTTCGACTCATCCGAAATTCGATTTAAGCGAGTCCGAGATAACGAGATTCAACTATAAAAGCATTTAGACCAAAGTTATTTTATTTACACCTAATTATAAGCTTGTAAGAATTGCCATTTTAGCTATTTTTATAAGAAAATGGCGGCATTTTTGCCTCATTTTGACATGAAATACATTTTAAAAACATTGGCCGCGCCCTCCGATCCAAAAAGTTTGGATATGAAAAGCTGTAATCAGTTCATATAAATCGAATATCATCGACAAACATTGGATTATAGGTGGCGGCCCAAGTGATTTTCTCGAAAAACCATTACCAAATAGGCTGAAAATGGTCAGAATTCTTCATTTGTCACATTTAACTTGTGTTTCTGACGTCATTGTGACGTCATTACAGAGGAATATCCCACAATTAAATTTTAGAAAGATTTAAATAATTTTGAAAATTCTAATATACAGGGCAGATTTTGACCCTTCGTGAACCTTCTCCTTTAGTCAGCACCTGTTTCTGTTCTTTACTTCCAGACAACAAATATGGTTCAAAAGCAAAATCATTTTTGAAAGTTCTATAAGTTCTCAGTTTGTTTCCATAAGAGGAATTAATTCTGTTATCATTAAAGAGATTTTCTTTCCATATATTGACAAATTTTGATCTTAATCTTAATTTGACATTATTGAGTGTATAAGTTTTCTTGAATCTATCAGGATTTTTTAATAGAAATTCAAGTTCCAGGTAACTAAAAATTTCTCAAATGCATCAAATCCAGTATATATTTTGAAAAGTTACGACCTTTGTTTTCAGTATTAACTGTTAATTGCTAACTATAGCAGTGTTTCTGTATTTTTCCTGATTTTGTAAACCCTCATGCATAATACCAATAATAACTACATCCTTAGGTTAATTGTCCAATAACTTCATGTCCAAAAAATTATACTTGGTTAACATTTGTACAAATTTCCATAACATTATCAAAATGAACATCGAATGCAATAGCTTTAGACAGTATTCAAAATAGTACATGGGACACCCTTCCTCATTTAGACGTGAAATCACGCAAATCTATCTTCAAGATCCACCATAATTACATGAATTATGTATATTTTTTTTCAGTAGTTGGTCCTGTATCAAAATAATAAAATAATTGTAATAAAACCTTTTGTATCGTTGCTTTTCGTTTATTAGCATTACAATAAACTGATGAAATCTTAGTCTGAAATGCTATTTCTAGGTTACATGAATGATTAGCTCATTCATCATGTAAAATTCGCTAATAATGACAATTGCATATCTTGACAGAGCCTACTGGTAAAGAAGTCCGTAATTCATGCATTTGTGTGGCCTTGTTTTCGTTTTGACATTTCTTGGGCCTCGTCCGTGTATCTAAAAGAAAAGTTCAAACACAGTTACAAAAGAATCATTAATTTCAGGACTAAATATAAAAAGCATTCGAACTATCAGAAATCATTGAAATAATATAAAAAATAAAAATATACAACGAAAACATCTACATGTATCAAAAACGACCAAAAACGACAATCATAAACTGAAAGTTATTGTTGAAAAGTACAACCCTGCCATGGAACAGCTACGGGTGAAATGGACGTTGCAAGCGCATTAGAATGAATTACATAGCAATCCGAACACTATTTAAGAAAAGTCAAAAATACTATATTAGTAAGAACTACTGAAAATTGTAGTTAATATGTTATCACAGTCCCTAAGTCTTTTGTTTGGTCCGATGATTCATGAGGTGATAAACGCTGCTGATTCTGATCCTAACTAACTGATGAAAACCGAAACTGTCACTTTATAACACACCGGAGGGTAATCACCGATTACAAAGTTCGCCTCGTGCTCCGCTTTGACTCTATAATAACAGCAATCATACATACTGAGTCAGTGAAGCCTAAAACCTAGGTCACAGTGACCTAATTTTTGTTTGATGCTTGCCTCCCTCCTCACATTCATTTGCATATAATATCAGATGGTACTATCCCTTATAGTACCTTCCATATAAGCCTGGACGTGAACTTTAATAACCAAAGTCAGTGGACCATGAAATTTAGATCACAGTGACCTATTTCTTATTGGATGCTTGTCTCCTCCCTCAGACAACTGCATGCATGATTGGATGATCCTTTCTCTTATAGTACCGACACATGAACTTAGAAATTAAGCTTTAACCAAAGTCATAGGACCATGAAATCTATGTCACAGTGACCGAATTCTTGTTGGATGCTTGCATCCTCCCTCAGGCACATCTGCATGTAAGAGTACATGATCTTATACTTGTAGTACGCGGGATTAGAGCTTGGACATAAACGTTAAACAAAGTCAGTGGACCATGAAATCTTGGTCATAGTAGTCTAATGCTTCATGGATGCTTGCCTCCTCCCTAAGATACATCTGCATGCAAAATTGAATGATCCTATCTCTTATAGTACCAGGTACTATGACTGTAACTGAAGTCAATGAAGCAAGAAAACTAGGTCAAACTGGCCTAAATTGAATGAGATGCTTACAGACCCCCCAACAAAATACATCACCATACCAAGTTACATGATTGTAGATTAACATGGTTACTGAGAACTGAACTCGGACGTAAAACTTAACCAAAGTGAATGAACCGTGAAAACTAGGTCAAACTGACTCTTTGGTGGGTGCTTACAGACTTACAAACATACATTCCTACGTCAAGTCACATCCTAAGTCATATGGTTTCTGAGAACTGAACTCGGATGTAAAACTTAACCAAAGCCAACAAACCTTGAAAACCTGGTCAAACTGAACTAATTTAGGCGGGATACTTGCAGATTCCAAAGATACATCCACATCAAGGTACATGATTTCTTAGTCATATAGTTACTGAGAACTGAACTTGAACGTAAAAGTTCACCAACGTCAATGAAGCATGAAAACTAGATCAAACTGACCTAATTTGGTAAGATGCTTACAGACTTCCGAAGATACATCCGCGCGCCAAGTAACATAATCCTAGGCTGCATGGTTACTGTGATCTCGGACGTAAAACTTAACCTTGCTCATTGGAGCGTGAAATGTGGATCAAAGTGACCTACTTTTAGTGGGATACTGCCAGTGTCCCAAAGACGTATCTCTATGCAATGTTTCATGATTCTACTTCAACCAGTACCTGATATGAGTGTGGACGCGAACGCAGGCGTAAACACAGATCTAAACGCAGACGCGGATGGACGCCGAGGGTATCAGAATAGTTTCCCTCTACTTCATCGGGGCGAACTAAAAATGACATCAAAATTTTAGAATAATGATGCACTGTGGAAACTCATTATATTTTGTTTAATATTAAACTTTCTGTGGAAAAATCGAAGATCACTGACGATTCCAAAATGGGAAATGATGCGAACAACTGAAAAAAAGAACAGACTTCGCACAGGAAGACCTAAATTATTCGGCCCTCTGATAGGGACCCACTGATTTTATTGCAATTTGTCAGTTGAATTACACTGATGAAAAATGTTATCAACAAATGTTTTAGGTTCTTCGTCTTCTGTAAAATATTCTAGTTCTCTCTTTGATAAATACCAATAAGAATTTGCTCGCTTTTATATTCTATCAAATAAAAATTGACCCCTACAAAGAGATTAGGAGATAACCTGCCGATAAAAAAATAATAATTCGCTAAACTGATTCTAAGGTATCGTATTCTTGGACTTCGAAGATGTATACATTGTACTACGTAAAATTTTGAAATTTCTCTGAAAATATGACATCATTTGATTAATTACTTAAAACTGTCATCTCGTATACTAAATCCAGAAGTTCCGAGGAGTCAATAATCGTCCTCCTGGTTCAAAGCTAATATCATTACGACATATGTCTCAAAGGGCCCTTTGTAGCTAATATCAGCTGTGGTGGCACTTTGATAAATGGACAGTATGGTTGGATAAAATTCAGATAGGGAAAGATCCAGAGACCCTTTTACAAAAATAAGCCTACAACTGTTTCACAGTTGCATTCTATATATTTCAAATGAATTTCTACCAAAGGGTAATATTAGCAGTGGTTGTGTTTGTTGGGAAGCCCGACCATCATGGGTATCTTTTTCAGAAAAAAAATCTTTTTTGCAATCGATTAAGCAGATACAAACAAGATGAGTTTTAAAAGGATTTCCAATAGATTTCCCTGTTAACTATGTGCGGCTATATCTGCAATCTTAGTTGTCAGAAATATGGCAGGGAAGATCAAAGAATAATTTCAGAAATATGTTGCAACTTTCTAAGCAGATGCAACCAGGAAGATTTGTAAACAGTTTTCTGTTCCGTGGTATGTATGTTAAACTAAGTTTGGCAGAGTTGGTGGATAGCGTCATCGTACACAATTCTGAATGGAAATCATTTATGCAAAATATGGTTGCAAATATCGACAACAGAATTCCGAAGCAACAGGTTCAAGCAGTAAAAACTGGTGAGACAAGGCAAAAGCGCGGAAACTAATAACAACAAATCAGGATAAAATGTTTGCATACGAAAAAAGTAACTGAATTTCTTATAGGTCCCCATGATAAACTAAGATCAGCAATGGCGCTCATATTGGTTGGTTTGCCGAATCTGAAAGGTACAATAGAGGGACCATTTCATTAAAATTTTGTTCCAATATATTCAGCAAAATACAAATTAATTTCCCATTAGGCCCTATGTTGAATTAATCGACCTCTTGATTAATGGGCGACGTCTTGAGTACGCTTCAGATAAGGCACCATACGAGGATTATTCCAGCAACATTTGGTTGCAATTTATACATTTCTGAGAAGATTTATTGGATCCTGTGGTAATGTAAGATGGCGAGGGAGGTCATCAGGTAAAATTCTGAAAGAGTAAAACCCAAGGAAAATTGGTTGCAAGGCTCCTACATTAAATTAATTTAGCTGCGTAGAAAAGGATCATCTCAGCAGCACCTTACTGTTCCTTAATTCAGTGGTTGCAGATGGGACGATTTTAAAGGGTCCTATCTAAGACTATTTCGACCTTGCTGGCTATCTTGGTTTACACGGATTTCCGAAAGGATTATCTCAGGAAAATCTGATTGTTCTTTAATTGATTTATCGGTTACAGATGGGAAGATTTTAAAAGGGTCCTGTGCTATACTATTTCGGCGGTGATGGCTATCTTGGTTGACAAGCGGGGAGGTCGGCCACAAAATTAAGGATCATTCCATCAAAGTGTATTTGATCGGATAGTGATTTAAGAGACGTTTTGTTAATTAATTCATTTTTCTTATATTTGATAATAGCTGCCAAACTGGATATCATCCAAAAATATTTCAGCAAAAGTATTCTTCCATTCGGCCGACTTTTTTCAGGAATTCCAGAAAAGATGAAACCGGGAAAATGAACAGACACTAGATGCAAGCTTGTATCAATAACTCAAATAGCTAAAACGTCAGTCACAGAAGAAGTCTCTAATAGATCAAATAGTTATTTCTTATATTTGTACTGTTTTATAAATGTATTTCGTAGTTGGTATAAGTTGACGAAAAATATTATTGATAAAATAATGACTGTTTCACATTTTCATTTAGATGGATTATCAACTAGGAGTTTCAGTATTCCAATAATGATGCAGAGTGAGAATAGATGTTCCAAGTTAATAAATATAGCTACCACTAGGTGCATACTGTTACAGAATTTTACTTGTATTAATTTTACACATAGCTTGAACTTTAAAAAGTATGCATCCAGTGATGTAATTGATGTAATATCTAATTCAATTAGGAGAGAAATTTGACAGTTTAACTCTGATAAATTGTTTTGCAAAGGAATGTAGCAGAACATGCATATCTCAGCAAAAATTTAAGCTGTATTAGTTATATTGTCCAATATTTCCCAAATTGTCCAGGATGATCTTTTTAAAACGTTAGACTTTGGGAATTATTTGCACGGTACCTCGCTATCAATAAAGGCTGCCCCGTGCGGGTCCCGGGTGTCAATGAAAAGAATAGGCCCGCAGCAGCGCTAAGCTTGTCGTAAAAGGCGACTAAA
>JAOXYH010047301.1:0-11384 GCA_028566455.1 Botula fusca | reverse complement strand
ACCAAAACTGATGCAAAATAAACATCAAAAGTTGTGTAAATGGTTTTTATTTGTAAAACAAACACAATATACAGCTATATTTGTAACTAGATGTTATTGTAAATTTGATTGGATATGCGGCATTTTGATAAAACTCAAGTCTGACGTGACAGGACTTCCTGGGATTCACAAACATTTATTTCTGACAATGACAATGTAGACATCCTTTCTTTTTCCTAGAGAAAATATAAAGAGCAACGTAATTAAGATGAGGCTTCATTATGAAGACTTTTGAATGGATCCTATGTTGAACGTGGGAATATATATTGATTTGTTTTTCAAACTGAACTAGATGCCTATTGGCTGAATTATAGATATAGTGAAATGACGAATTGATCAGTTTATTCTGAAAGTTGGTGTTTTGGGGGTTTATAATCTGGGATACATGTAATAACTGGGAGGTCCATTTTGTATAAGTGTGGTATCTTCTAATGGAATAATTTTTGGAATAGGGACAGGATTGTTAATTGTGTTTGGCAATGGGCCGTTGCGTTCATCCTGAATAGGGTATTTCATTCCACTGTGGATGATAATAGCATATGCTTCATGTGCTCTATCGACGAATATCACAGAATCCGTGTCCATATATAGGCAATCTTCACCTATCTATACAATTTGAGACGAGCCCATGACGTAGTAAACGAAGCCAAGAAAATGTTAGTTTTGGTATCCAAAGGTAGATAGTATGGGTCGTGGGACCATTCAAGCTGTAGAATCTCGGGGATGAGAACGTGAAAATCGTACACGTCTCTCTTTGGTTCTGATAATATTTGGAAGAAAATGTCTATTCGTGTAGGAAACGTAACTGTTTCAGTCCTAGTCTCTGGCCAAACTTACCCCAAAAGCTGTTGAGGTATAGTTTGGCAAAACTGCGGAGTCCTGGGTTCACATTGATCTTGTGATAATCAAGTTTAATACCCTCTTTCTCTTCGTAGTTATTTTTTTTTATGTATTTCCGCTTTTGTTCTTTCGTCTTGCACCCTTCGGTTCACCCCGAAGCTTCTTGCTTGATTTTCAAGAACGTGTTTATGTATTTTGAGAAGAACCCTCCTTCTCCCGTCGTTTTGTTGTATACCATCGATTCTTCGTGTTTATGTATTTTGAGAAGAACCCTCCTTCTCCCGTCGTTTTGTTGTATACCATCGATTTTTCGAAGTTATAAACTTCATACGTTTTCAGAATCTTATAACCATGTTCAACTGCTTTCATAATTTCTGGCGTACACTCAAGTGCCAATAAACGCTCGCTGTTCTTCGTTATACTCACACAAATTTCGATTTTCGTTATCGGTACACGTGCGACAGAGAAATTTCAGTTTTCCATTGGACGTGTACGGAAGTACAGAGTGAAATAATTTTCGGGGAGCGACAACGCTTACCTTTGCCATTCTGAAATATGTCGACATGTCTCCAAGTCGAGAACAATAAAAGGATAAATAATAGCCACATTTTAAACGTAAAACCAAACAAAATGTATGAATAAAAATTGTAGAGAACTAATAGGATGCACATATTTCCGGCCTTGCGAGAGAATTAACCCGTTACAACATGGGCAATCTTGAACTCTTTAATTCGACCAACCAAATAATTTTGACATTTGAGGACATAGTAAAGCAAATAGAACATATCGATCATAAAATGTCTGTCTTTTTTTTCATTCATTCCCAACGGGCGAACAGTTCCAAGCAATTTAATGATCTGTTGTTCAAGGAACTGACGCTGTCGTTCACCTGAGCAAGTTTGTCTGCATATCTGTCTCTCAAGTCGCCTGAATAGTGGGTACTTTATTCACGACATATTTGTCACGTGACTGTCGCCGTTCACGAAAAATCGTGATACAAAGTTTCTTCTTACATGCGGACAAACGTTCAGTGATTTCATATTCTGTATGTATTTTGTTCCTGAAGTTGCGTTTTTTCATATTTTGTACTTTTTCGATAGCCATTATACTATCGACACTCTTCAATTAAAAAAAAATCGCGGAAAGAATTCAAAATATACAGTGACCTTCTATACACCAAAAGAATGTAAATAAAGTGTAGAAGTTGACTATATGCTGACAAATTGTGCCAACATAGGATATTCTAGATATTTCTGTTCTTTATTTCTTGCTAGTTATATGTATGTTGTAACGGCCGTCGTCCAATATTCTGCCACATGATTATTTCAGGATGGCCTACAGGGTGTCGACACTATTTATTCGTCCATGGATATAGACTCGTAAAGTCGTAATATTCTATTGTTTCGTCCTTGTTTTTTTACCTTATGATGGAAGCGAATGGCATTTGTTCGACCACCAAAGACGCTGTCTCTCGGATTTAAACGATCTTGAATGTCGAGATTATCGACGAAACTTTCCATCCATCTCATCGTTGTGTTGTAACTGAAGTTAAAATTAGTGTTCCCACATTGCAATGTATTTATACCCTAGCGCTCTTACTTCTATCTCTCGTTTCTTGGTGACGACAAATAGTTCTTCCGTTGATTGATTGGTCGTGGGGTCAGTGGTCGTATTTCGGTCGCGAGGATAACATCTAGGACAACCGTGATACACACAACCGTGGAATTTTATATCTTTTTTGATGCTTCATCATAACCGTCTGCTCTATAATTAGTTCCTGGTATCCTAAATTCACCTCCATTAAGGTCATGTATGAAATTGAGCGAATCGGCGAATGTTGGATTCAGGGATTTGGCTATGTGCATGTACATGATTTTTGTTCCGTTGTAAATGATCCTGACAGGACGAACGGCATGACGATCGATCAGGACCTCTAGTATGGGATAAAGATCAAACGATTTGGCATTGTGAGCGACTAGAATGTTCCTTCATGATATGTTCATAAAATTGGGCAGACGCTTCGTCCCCAAAACATGTTCACGAAATCCTAAGGTTTTATAACAGGATTCCCAATCGTATTTACCTTGTTTGTTCTTTTTGGAACATATCGAACATCTGGTACCACAGTTTGTACATTTCGATTTCGGTTGTAGTTTTTCTGATTGACAGTGTGTGCAGGACGTTTGTAAGACGAAATGCACGACGTGCTGGTACAGCAAGATTGATGGCAGTGTTGACATGTTCTACATTTGGCGCAGTGTTCCGTCTCGTCACTACATTTGTCACATCTATCTTTTAAAGCGTGATGTCCTTCACATCATTTTGTCTTGTATGGTTTCGAAGTCGTAAAATGTAAATTTCTTTTTGCAGAGCGTTTATGTTTGCCCTATGGTAACAAAAGTGTTCGCCTACGTAAATGTTCGCACGTCTTGCATTTCCATTCTCCGCAAACGTGCTCTGATGGATGTCTTTCGTTCTATATTGTGACCTTCTTACATGTACGGCACTGGTACCATGTGGCGCATCGTGATGATATATGGTCTTGTTTGTCGTTTGGGATTCCTTGTGTCTAGTGAAACATTCAGACGATCTACATTGACGATGCCTGGGTTCTCCACCAAAATTGTTAGCCAAGAAATTGTGCTTAATTTGCTGAATAGCTTTGGGTGGGGAAATAGCTCCTGAATAAGAAACGAAGGTTTCTTTGAATCTTTATTGCCGCAGACCGAAGTCAATTGTCAATAATAACAATAATTAAACATACAAACATTATACAAATATGTACAATTACACTTAAATAAAAATTATCATTTAAAATCCAAAAAAGCTTAACCCATAAACACTGTAAACAATCTTGACCTGTTAAGGTCATTCCTTATGTAATTTTGAACAACCGCAAAGTTTGTAAATTAATACTATTTCGGCCTTTAAATTACGAGCAACAGCTTAAAAGTTGCATTTCTTAAATAATCATTTTCATTTCTTTAAAATGTTTTTGTGTGTTGAATTAAAAATTATTTACTTACACATAAAGTTTTATTCTCATTTAAAAGTAAAGAAATCTGTCTGAAATAATTAAAATCAAAGATATATTTCAAATTAAATTTAAAATCACTAACCTGAATAAGAAACGAAGGTTTCTTTGAATCTTTATTGCTGGAAAACTAGATTCAAAGAGGGTTTTCTGTGAAGAAATATCTTCTTTATTTATTTTATAGAGAAGTTGAATTTCCTATCCGAGACCTTCATTTTTGTTGTTAGTAACTTATTTTCAATACAGACGTCATTGACTTAATGGTCATCTTAGGAGGTCAATTTTATTGACTTTAACACTTATAATCTACTTTGAAAATTCTAAAGTTAACTGTGTCCAGTATGGACATATAATAAAAATTGCATAACCTAGTCTTACTACTTTTACAAGTAAAGTCGCCAAGTCAGGAATGTCAATAAGTGTTCACTTTCAATATCTCAAAAGTTAATCCAATGATTTTGTACTTGAAATTTGTAACATTAAAACTTGAGAAAAATCATGAAAATTTCTAGTCTCACAATTGTACTTGAAATTTGTAACATTAAAACTTGAGAAAAATGAAAATTTCTAGTCTCACAAAAGTATCAAGACGACATTAGATTTTACATTCTGAATTGTCGATCACTCGCACGAATTTGTTGCATAGTTCCATGAAATTACGTTGACGTTGATGTCCAGCAGTCGTTTGAATGGTGGAATATCATTAAGACCTAGAGGTCTGTCTGTTGTGACGTTGGTTTATTTACATAATGTTTCACCCATGCTGGGTCGCATTCCTTGTCTTCTTTGCTTTCTCAACATATTCCTGTAAAAGTGAAGAGGACAGGTCTTGTATTTGATGGCCTTTTCCACTGTCGACATGTTGGTGTCCTCAGCCGTCAGTTGATGCCATTCTCCTGCTTTTACTTTGTTACAAGTTTTCAGATAGCATAGTCCTATGGCAATTGGTAACTTAGGTAATTATTATCGTTGATGACTTCGAAGATGGATTGTTTTCTTTTAAGGGAATAGCCCGCATCGAAGAGTGATGTGATTTGCCTACCACCACCCGATCCTTTTGGCATTTATATAGGTCCTATGGTAACGGATATGGTGTCGTCAGTAATCAGTTCTTCATTACTGGTCAAGACGTTTGTTATCCCACCCATCACCATTTCGGAATCGAGTTTCTCCCATTGTTGACATGGTATGACGATTGGAGCTTTAAGTCCATCGTGTTGAACAACCACACGACACAGATCAGTCGGGTCTCCCCGAATTTTGTTAAGAACGTCGTCAAACATATATAGAGATCTCGTTAGATCTTTCAATTTATCCCCTGCCATTTTTCGTTAAATTTGACAAGGGAAAAGATCGTCACAATCCATTGATTCCAGGATTGGTATTGGTGAGTCTTGTTCGATTAAGTCGAACAATTCTTGACGTTCTAATCGGAAAATCTTTTCTTTCACATACGGTTCTTCATTTAAACTCTACAAAGTGGCAAACTCTTTCAGCTCAATATCAATGTACGGGACTTGTCTTTAAAGAAAGGATTCATATTCTGTTAAGAAAGAGTGTATAACGTATGTTAATTTTCATGTAAACATTAGAAATTGCTTAACATTTTTCTTTATGTACGAGTTATTGGTTTCAATTTGATATGTTACACGACTACCTTTAAACGATGTTGCAGTTTTCGCTACATTTATTCCCACCACGCCATAGTTTTTTTCGTAATGTACAGGTAATTAGCTTCAAATGGATATGTCACACACGACTGATGTTGAATTTTTGCACTCATTTACACCACCACACCTTCTGTGTGGGGTCGAAAATAGTGTTTTCGTAATGTACGAGTAATAAGTTTATCTTAACAAAATGTTTGTTTTATACATAATATCTAAGCATAGATCTTAATCAAATGAACAAAACAATGGTTTAACTCCCTGGAGAACGTCCCGTTCATCTCCTTCCTCAGGATTGTGGCCCTGACAGCTCCACGCTTGTGTGGCCACCAGATGTTCCGCTCGTCGTCCAGGAACCTCAGTAGAGGCAGCATGACTCGCCAGTACAGTACGGCAACAGGACTGTTAAATGGATGGAGAGTCTCATCTTACCTTCCAGATTGGACTTCTATTTATTGGACACAAGTTTTTTTGCATGACTGGTGATGCATGCATAGCAGGGGACGCTTACCCTGCCGACGCACCCGGTCTCACTCCTTTTGGAGTTCATGCGATCATGTTCAATTTGTTTCTCGATGTTGTATATTCCAAATGGATTTATGGGTCTGGAATTTCGATATACTACGCTTCCTTGTACTTTATAAGGTCAAAAAATAAGTGGTTTCCGTCACAAACAGATGCATTTAAAATTTGAAAATTTTGTTATCTTACAAAGTTATGGAGTCTGAAATTAACAATTCAAGACTAAAGAGACGCAGTTAATTTCCAGGGAAAACGCATGCAGAAAGAGGCAACATACGGATCCCATAGCACCATGGGAACCAAGTTTTCTTAGTGCTTTGAGACATCGATTACCTCTGAAAACAGTAGAATCTATGGATGATGACGAATGTGTAAAGGGAACAGCAGGTATGTATGAATTGTAATAATTCTTGCCTATAACTTAGCTTTAAGAGGATACAAATTAGAAAACTAAACTGAGTATGTGTCTTTGATCACATAAAACATAAGGAAATATTTCCATTGTCAGCATAAAAGTAAGGAACAGTAACATTTTAAATTTATTCCGTTGTTACATGTACTAATATAAATGTTAGAAACAGCAACATTTAATTTAACTTTACTTATACATATATTTACAATCTTTATTATAGGTGTTGCTTATGTTAGGGGAGCTTGCCTTTCTGCACCCTTTCTAAGAGGAAACGCTTTCAATTTTGGTATTGGAGAAGCATCTACGAGTTTCAATGGGATCATAATAGCAGCGCACGAAGTTGGGCATTTGTGAGTGGCTCTTTTTACTTTCACATTTCTGCTAATATTTAACGATATGTTACTGGACTGATATAAAGACATAACTATATTAAGTTTACTGATTTTATCATTACCCCAATTTTGGATTTGTTCATCTCCTCCAGCTGATTTCAAGAAGCAAGACCCTATAACATTTGATATGTATCCACGTTATTTGCAGACTTGGTGCATATCATGATGGAGAGGCAGAAGCTAGAGCTTGTTCCACACAGTCAGGATATATAATGAGCTATACCAGAGACGATTCATTTAAATTTAGTAGATTCTCGCCATGTTCGATCAAAAGTTTTCAAAATTTTCTCAGGTGGGTGTATTTATTCATAGTAATATATTCAAAGAAACGATCTGATTCAACGAAAAAGTGAATTTTTTTTCTAAATTATCTTTGTGACATAAAAGTCGCATGTCAATTGTATTAAACCAATTTGCAGTTAAAATATAAAGAAGATAGCACATTTTAGGTGAGGTATAACCGTATTACAAATTGTGATATGCATCAGATATCAATTTCTTTTTAAATTTGTCAATTGTTCGAAGGTCGTTACATTTTTAAATTTGTTGAAAATTTTACACATATATATTTTCATACAAATGCTTTTTATAAGGTAATAAAATCTTTTTTCTAGGATGGAAAGAGCAAAATGTCTTTTACAACGTTACAGCACAGAATCTTTGCAATTTCCTACAACTTTTCCAGGGAAGTTCATGACCCTAAATGAGCAGTGTAGACGCTTTACAGGGGGACCTCCGTGTGAGGTGAGTTTTCGCCTTATACTAATGATTTTATTAACATCGACACAAAAGTTGGAAATAAAATTAATCAAGTTTTTAAATTTTTTGTTTCAAGAAATAAATGAAATATATAATAAAGCTTGCAATGGATATCAGTGGCAGTACTATTGCTTACTAACACCATACTTAACATTTAGGAAGGCCCAACTCAGTGTGAGCATCTATGCTGTGATGATAGAAATGGTGAATGGAGATATACCCGATCGGAACCAGCTGTAGATGGAACAACATGTGGAACGTCAAGTGTAAGAGTATTTACTCTCCATATTGTAAAGCACCTTAAATCCGTGATAAAGCAAAATTCTAGAGATGTCATTTATCAGTTGACGACACTGTATAACAAACTTTTCAACAAAAAACGTTATTTACTTAAAAAATGAATATTGATCAATATTAATCAGAAGAAAAGAAATAATTATGGAATAGAAACACGTCCCACTAGATCATATTTAGTAAACCGTTCGACTCAGTGACGCATTCCAATGTTGTGATACAGAACTAATTGATCATTGTATTACAGGTTTGTCTAAACGGACAGTGCGTTCCACTTTCCACAATAGGAAGGAAATAAAGGTTAGTGCTGACTAATGTGATCAATTAATTGGAAAATATGAAATGTGCTTACTCGTCTTGAAAACATTAAATTGACAAGTATGTCTGTAAATTAAAAATTTACGTTCATTGCAAATCTGAAGTATATAATAATGCATTTTACTTTCTCGCTTATGAAAACAACAATTCAAATCATTTACAAATAAATAAATAATAAATTTGATATAAAAATCGTGATCAAACACTTGTAATTGTTATCGTAGATAAACGAAGCTAAAAATTACACAAATCTTTTTTTGTAAAGATCACGGAATTATACAAAAGGTGATACCAGAACTTTTTACTACTGTTTTGCGACATTTATTCAACAGTTCTCAAAAAAGAATTATTTTGTGATAGCCTGGCGGTGAAGAAGGATATATTTAATTTTGTTTATTCAAGAATGCATATTATATTTATAGATGCAACCAAATAGAGACTTTAAGGTATACAAAATAAATTTCAAATATCAAAAGTTATGCAAATCATTTTCAGTGTATCAAGGTCACTAATTCTTTTGTGGAGCCGTACTTTACTTGTTTTCGGATGTACACAAACGTATCACAAGGAGGATTCATGGATGTGTTCTGTATTTCCAGGATTTGCGCACTGAAGAAATTCGACAATCAACTGTCTCACATAAGAATAGTAGATAGTTTTGATTACTTTATACAAGAAGTATTAACAGTAAGAGACACATCCACTGGAAACTGAGAAAGCTCGGGAAATCAACTTGTACCATGTGAGACATGTTGTGAAGATCTCGAACACATTTTAATTGATGATATTGAAATCCAGACTTGATAAAACATTGTGATGACATTGTTATATTGTGTCATTAAATGACTACATATACGATAACCAGACAAAAATTTTTCTACGAAATGTGAAAACAGACGAAGATGATCAACTTCAGGTGTCGGCACACATAAAAAAAATGTGTTAAACCATGAGTAATATCTTACACTATAACTAATGCATCCCCTACAGGTTATATTTCATGGTATACTACAATTTGCAGCTTGTAATTGGCTTTCTAACATCATTTTTCTTCTTACATTACTATTTTGTAAAGCTCACCATCATCACTCATCCTAAAAAAAGCAATGAAATATTGGCTACTTGCATCATATCGTTAAAAAAGTCAAAACACTGATGGAGCTTGGGAAAGTCCCTGATTAAGAAACTTTTTAGTCAATTTCATCAATATTTTGGTACTGTAAATATTGCGTGCATGGAAACAACTGTACTATGTGAAAATATGTGGCTAAATAGTGGACTTTTAAATGTGAAAGTCGTATGCATATGCTCAATGTTTTTTTAAAATAGTTTAAAAGGCAGATATACTCGGAAACGGAAGTCTTTTTATATTTTTCAAGTTTCTATCAAATAAAATATAAGTATGACATCATAATTTCTTTACACAATAATAAAAGTAATTTATTGCACTAGTATTATTCATTTACTGTTTTTATGTAAAATTACACAACAAAAAACCTTTTTGAAATGCTGGAGTTTAATTCCATATTCATATTGCTTTTTATGTTTGGTACTTGTGTTTATATTTTTTTAAACGAAAAACGATATTTCAGTAATTCTATCAAATGGAATACAGCAAAGTTTCGAACTTGAAATATAATTTGTCATCTTTGATGTCCATGAGAAACAAATGATACAAGAAAACCAATTTACAAGTTGCTGTACTATTCAATTACAATTTTTATGTAAAAATTACAAGTCAATAAGCCATTTAAAATCTCAGAGCTTTATTTTATGGTCATATAGCTACATATGTTTTTTGTTCATATATTTGTTTTTAAACAAGGAAGCTCCTGTGTTTATCACATTTTCTTTAAGAAAAATAACCTTCTACAACACAGTCATTATTGTGTGATATTTCTTTATGAATATATATGAAATGAGACTTATTGCCTTTTTTTTCTTCAACAAAGCGGCATCTATTCAAGTACATGTATTCTCTGTGACATGTTGTCTATTTTCATCAGAATTTGATTTATGGCCATGACAAGGAATTATTTTATTTCTTACAAATTTGCATTTAAGTGAAATAAATAAAAATGCTTCTCATTCATAAATCCGTATTTAAAGTTCTCTTTCTATACTGACATACTTTCCCACTACATTTTTAAACAATGCTATCATAATGTCTCCAAAAGCAAGTTAGATACTAAATCATAGTGCCCAAAATCAATAATAGTCGTAGCCGTCAGACACTTGATAAATCAACATTCTTTTCATCCTCATCACTTTTTCTTTTCTTTTCTGTCTTTGCAATCATCTTGTTACTGTCATCAAGATATTTCTAAAGATACAAAACATCAATTATACTTTGAATATTTGAATGTTGAATATACATACAATAAATAAAGATAAAAGAAATAAAAACAAAGACGTTTAAATCAGAAATTTGCAGTTTTGAGTATTAAGGATAAATGATTATCACATAAAATAAGATCGTATAGGTACATGCACATACCATTAGATCCTTGCTCATGTAGTATGGTTTCGTTTCTCCATCATTTCGTGCACAGTCTTCGCAAAAGCACAAAAATATGGTGTCTATTGCAACCTGCAAGGCAATCTCAAAAGTATATTTGTGTGAAAGCTTGAATAGGTTCTGTAAAAGTCAGTTGTGACGCCCTTAAAATTTTTATGTATATTCTATGATGCAATAAATGCTAAAATAATGCATAAACTATTTGGTGAAAACTCGACTGTGTCATAAAAATCTGAGGGTTCTTATTTCTGACTAAAGAGAGAAATCTAATACCAGAAAAACAAGTTTACTAATTTTGAAGAAACAAAGTAGGTAAACTAAAGAAAATGCACAAAATGAGCATACCTCATAGACGAGAAGGAAACAGTGTGCCACTGCAAAACTAAAGGCTGCTGCCACTGTAAGTGGTGTCCATATATAATTAATTTCATCCTTTCTGCTCTAAAATAGTAATTTACATAAATATACCATGATGTAAGAACAACGTAACACTCCCATTGCTACTGTCGCTGCAACATTTGAAAAAGAACGGATATGGGGAAATGCAACAAATGCACAAGGGTATTACCATAAGTGAGTATATGAAAAA
>JAOXYH010047192.1:0-11385 GCA_028566455.1 Botula fusca | reverse complement strand
AAGAAGTACCTTTTTAAATTTCTTTGTGTATAACATCTTGAATTCAAGAACAAATGTAATTATATTGATAATGCAAAAAACAAACAAGACAATGAGATGAGAATGGACAACACGGAAGCGCCAAACTATTGCGATCTCATCCATTACCTGAAATTCTAATTTTTCATAAGTTTGATTTCTGCTCGTCATATTTCTTTCGATTTTATTTTCACTTGACGACACATTTGTAAAACTGTCGTTTTTCATGTGACTTGCTTCCGTATACACAATAACTGTTGAATAAAGGAAGCAAGCTTTTGTATAAGCCATAATTGTTGGACAACAGAAGCAAAATATAGAAACCACTAGGAAAATGAACATAAATATTCCCAGGGTATATTTTTCACGCATTACGTATCGTTTAAAGTTGTCTATAACAAATACATCCACATCACAAGTTTTGCCCTTCATAAGATCAACTGGTAACCTGCCCTCATCGTTACGTAAGAAAGGATCGGATCCTTTTTCAATTAAAATCTGGACTGTCTCTCTGACAGTTTGTTGAGCACTTTCGCTGTTTTTCATGGTCTTTGAAATAATATGTAGTGTGTTGTTCCTGTCAAAATCTAGAGGGTCATTTTTCGGGGCAAATACCCTAGGTAAAAAGTTCCTGATCGTGTTCTTAAATACGATTCTATAGCCCGGAGAAAACGGAACTGTTGCCGATATATTTTCTGGTGTTGTTTCACATTCAGGGAAATGTTCATCATTGGAATGAATTTGGACTATAGTATCTCTACCTTTTCCGTGGTTTTTGTCCAAAAGTGATTTTGTCACTGATGGACTCTGTGTATAATGTAATGGTATTCTGCCAAGTCTGTCTCGCTTATTGACATCGGCATTCCTATGAACAAGTAAATTGACAGCTTGTTCGTTGTCTGCAAGTACTGCTAAATGGAGTGGAGTCAGTCCATTATTGTCTGCCATATTTATATCAATGTTCTTAAGCTCTTGGGAAGTCAACAAAGCTGTAATTTGCATTTCTTCCGCGTTGTCGGATATGTTCTGTCCGTCGCAAGAATGATCCCCTAAAAGGTTTTTCATTGTGGAAAAACTATCAGTTAGTACAGTATAGTGGAGTAAGGTCAAGCCACTCTGTGTTCTGGAATTAAGATCAATGTTCTGTATTAAAGACTGTACTCTTGAAAGGCCTCCATTTAATACGGCTTGGTGAAACGAATGCCCTATGCTATCTTTTTCCAATAATACGCGTATAATGTCCTCATCATTTTTCAAAAATGCTTTATACATCGGTGATTCGCCATGTATATCTACATCGTTAACACGACAATTCTTGGACACGAACAATTTTAATAACTTTGTATGCCCTCTTTCTACACAGATATAAGCCGGAGATCTCTGACTACAGATGTCGTATTGGTTGATGTCTGCACCATGTTCTATCAACAGTGAGGCAATGTCGTAACGACCTACTCTTGCTGTTATTGTCAAAGGTGTTTCGCCAACGTTCGAATAGGAATTCACGTCGGCTTTACTGTCAATTAATAACTTGATTATATCAATACTACCACCTAGAACAGCAAGAGGAAATAACGATTTCACCGGAAATACAATTATATCATTGGAGAGAAGTTTTCCGCGTTCCTTTGTGGAAAGCTTTTCCCAAAAGTATTTGAACAGGCTGTGGCATCCGGTAGCTAAAGTCCAATGCATAAATGTGTTAGTTTTTGGATAAAAATTTACTTTCATTACTTCTTCGATGGCGTCTTTTTCGTACTGACCATTTGTCCTTGATAAGAGATCCGTTAATTTCTCACTCTCAGATTCAGAACTAGGTTTTTTAAATAGTTTCTCAATTGATAACCTTTCATCATTGTCTATTAAATTTCCGAAGTACTGTACAAATGATTCATCCTTTATTATTTTGCTCAAAAGTATGTTAGAAAATATGCCTTCGTTTATTTCTTCAAGAAACCTCTGAAAAATGACATGGAAGTACTGTTGGCTAATAACGATAATGTTTTCGTCATTTTCCTCACTTTGTGCTTGAACCCTGACACGATCTCTCAACATACTTATATCACAATGTGTTAGCATGACGTCCGGATTTTTGTCTGCGAAGTGAAAGCCTACGGACTCGAATAATGCATCATGTAGGAATTCAAAACAGTCATTTTCTTCGGTGAAGAACGATCCAAGTGCTGAAGACATACAAGTCCTAACTTCTGTCTTAGATATATTCCCCTCAATACCTAAAGCCCTCAATAGGGCTGTAAGCATTCCGTCATTCTTTGAACTGTTGAAATCATCCTTTGGTATTTTACCTGTACGCATCATGCACATAACCAATGCGCAGTACAACCCCTTATTGTTTCTATATATGCTTTCTAGTTCATCTTTAAGAAACTGGACGGGTTTTTTAAATATGTTTTGCCTGTTTTGGAATCTTTCATCGCTTGATGTGACTAGCTGACACAACAATGGGAAAGCAAAATTAGTTTCACACATATCTTTGATTTCATTTTGATCGATTATACTTAAGTTTTTATTCATTAAATGACTTTTCAGCATTCGTTCTTTTTCTTCCTGAGACAGGGAGACAGACTGATCATCCAAATCTACCTTATGAGTATTTATAATGCCACGGAATCTCTTGTCGCGAACTACCTGTTTCCGTGATGTGCATACTAATTTCACATTTTTAGACTTGAAATAGTTTGTTAGTTTTGGTCCTAGTTCTTCCCACTTTTCCAGCAAATCTGGACGAACGTCATATTTCCCTAGAACGTCATCAACCAGAAATATGCGTTTCAGGTTACCTTTTCCAGCATAATCTATTATCTGATCGGGCATTTCTATTGGAATAACTTGAAATCCTTTTTCGGACTGTAGTTGCAAAGCGATATGCCGCATGAGAGCTGTTTTGCCAGAGCCAGAGTTGCCAATCAGCGTAATGTAATTATATTGTTTGATCATCTCTAAAGCCTTTTCGGAGCCTCTAGTTTCACAAAATATATAGTCATCTTCTCTCCAGCGGCCGATTTGGCCTGCAATTAAAAAGAAAAAGTATCGAAATGTTTTTAAAAATTTGAATTTTTACGTTACTTTACATACTCCCAGATAGACACTTTGTTGTTTTTTGTATTCTCATATTTACTGTGATTTGACAAGCATGTTTTGCTAATTTGGATCGTTCATACCAACAGTTAAACCAGAGACTCATCTGAGCCCGAATTCCTCACCTGGGTTTAATTATGCACATTCTAAGCTAATTCTATTTCTAGTTCAAAGATTGACCACGACATCCGGTAGATATATTAAAGAACTCATAATTATGTATAAATTTACAGTTCAAGTACAGTCAAGACTGAAAGAGTCGTTGGAAGCGTTAATAGTGTTCTAGCGATGCGAGTTTGAGCTGCCACGGTGACCGCAACGAAAAAAAGGGAAAAAACTTCATCCAAGAAGCATTTCTGGGAAAGTAAATTTTTGCTTGCCTGTTTTTTTCTGAGAGGATCTTCAAAAGCATTTCATGCTGTCCAATCTTAAACTATGTCTTGCGATTTTAAATCTGTTGGAGGAATTCCGATTGCAAGAAAAACGGTAACTTTGTAGAGGTTCATCCGAAGAAGATGTTCTTTCCATTAAAAATTAAATTTACTCTAAGGGTTCATAAAAGAAGCTCCTCAACAGGTATTTCCCGTAGGGTCCAATGTTGAACTTATTCCTTCGGTGGCAGCTATGTTGAAATTCTAATTGACAAAAAGACAGAAACCCTGAAGGCGTCCTTCTAAGGAAAATATCTGACAATATAAATCTTCAGCTGTTTTTATAGTTTCTGAGTTGATCTTGAAAATGTATTTACCACAGTGTCCTATGTGTTAAGATGTACTATGTTTAATAATGTCATGCGGGAGCGACCGCCCAAGGGAATCTAGAAATAGGACCAAGTATCTCCGGCTTGCAGTTTACAATACCCCCTAAGCAGGGCATCTTTCGAATGAGACGTAACGTTTGGGGTTTGTGTTTTTGGAAAAGCCACGCTCGTGCAAGTTAAAGATCCCATCGGTAGAGATTGACAAGAGTAAACATTCGGTCCGCTGCCTTGGCCAAATTGTTCCGAGGGGCTTATTTGGTATTGCAGTTTTCAGTGATAAAATTTTCTTTCAAAGTACTTCCTCTCCTGAATTCCCGTCTTTTTTTCCGGGATGTAGTTCCTTCCTTCCTTCCTTTTCACTTATGACCACTAGTTTCCTTTGAACGTGGGTAAAAATAGTGAAGATTATATAATTGTGCTTAGTTTATGAAGTTTATATATGTACATATTAGTTATGGTCTTGCTCCAGTCGGGGTGTGTTATCTACTGGTAAAGGTAGAAATTTAGAGGTTAGGTCCATAGTGACTTTTTATGGTTTTGCATCATGTGCTAGTTACTCCTGATTTCTGGGTTCAGGTTCATGGATGAAGGCAAAATCCTGGCTTTTCGGCTTTCGATGGAGGGGTGATATGACGTGAGATAACAGGGAGGCTTGTCGAATTGGATGTGCACTGGGCACCCTTGTTCTTGTCATATATAGCTGAAGTTGCTGATGTGATGTTAAGATAGCAATAATCAATTAATCAATCAGTTCTACAGAGGTGGCAATTTTAAATTATGATCGGAAAAGAACAGTAACTTAAGAGAGGTCCGAAATTTCTGCAAAAACAAAATCATTAGCCTCAATTGTTTCTGAAATTTCTGATATCTTCCAAGGTATTTGCTTATTTTAAATCATGTACTGCGTTGCGGTCGTGTTGACACTCCAATTGGATTTTGTTTAAATTGGTTCAGTACGTTCAGAATAAATTTTTAAACATTCGGAACTTATGTTGACGTTCTGGTCACCTACAGAATTGTTTTTAGCATTTTCACATCATGGGCCATTTATAGTAACTACAACCATGTTGGTTGATGGACAAGGTAACCAAGATGGAAGTTTCAAAACGTACACCGGGTTACTTCTAATGTACGTTTTCCAAGTGGTTTCAGTTGAGAATATTTTTCCTGAGAAGAATTTAAACTTTTTTTTTTCATTTGTGCCTAGTATTCATAACCGACTAAAGCAGCCAAAAGTTCAATTTTCACAGAAAACCTCGTAACATGTACATGTATTCAGTAACTCTCTATCATGTCCTTCCCTTCGGGTAAATTTGATCCAATTCCATCCATCTTAAAATAAAGGTGTTCTGGTCATTCAGAGAAATTGTTAGCATTCTACCTTTAGTTCTAGTTACAGTAACAGCATCAATTTTGGTGGATGGATAGGGTAACCAAATGGACATTTCGAAACAGACACCCTAAGAATGTTCCCAGGCGTTTCAGAGGGAACGATTTTAGAAAAAAGTTAAAGACGGATTGACAACAGACCCAAAGTGCGGAAAAAAAACACATCGGAGATGCATATCATTAATATCTCAAGAAGAATGCTAGGACGTTTTCACGAAATCCATAAAATTGTTTGGAAGCCTTTACCTGACACTTTTATATTCTTAAATGACAAAGTCCAAAAATGTGCAAAATTTGATAACAATTAAGAAAACCCAAAAACAAAAATGAAATGCACATCATCAATATGTGAAGAAGAATGTCTAAATTTGTTTAGGGCACATGTATGACTGTCATATAAGGCTATAGTGTCTGTAGAAAAATAACTTCATCTAAACAGCTGAATGGATTTCAGTAATACTTCCTGATACATTTCTTCACCTATTTTGGTTTTCTGGATTATTTCAGTCTTTATGCCAAAATTGTTCTTTTTTGTCTATATCATATAAGACTGTATGATGTCATAATACAATTTTTCCATGCAAGTTCAGTACAGAGAGGGGGATATTCACTCAAGAGTCTTTGCTTAAAAGAACCTCTTGTTTTAATTGAAAAGAACTATTCAAGTTAGCTTGATTTTTGACTGAGGTTGTCAGTAAATTAAACTTTGAATGGGTGCCTTATGACTTTCACTGTAGGATAACACTTGAAAATCAAAAAAAAAAGTTCCGGTTAATATTGTAAATTCCTTTGATTTTTTTACCAGTCTCGTGTATAATAATTACAGGAAGTTATAAAAAATCAGTGTTAAGATAAAATTAAAAATAGCATCCTCGTCTGATTGACTAATTCTGCTGAGTGTGCAGGAATGCTATCATATAAATATTCCTAAATACTCTTTGTAAAAAATCCTGTCTTAAATTGTTTGTTGAAAATAATGGATTTAAGGAAAAACTTGTTAAAATTTATTTACAGTCAGATAATTTATTGATAATAACAGGCGATCGGTTTCTTTTTTGTTAAAATATGCAGCAACAGGTTGCAGATACTTCAACACTTCCATATCTTGCACTTTTTGTGAAAGAAGCAATAATTTAACCTTCTATTTTCATAATAAATCACATGAATTTTGACATTTCCAATTGGTTAAATGGTTTTACTAATGGAATATTTAATTAAATTTAGAATCTTAGTAAAAACATGGATAAATATGATGATTTTTGGTTTTTACAAATTCATTTTGATGTGAAACAAGTCAATTTTGAAGGTCAAATCACTGGGAAGATTAGGAATGATATGAAACACACTTTATTATTTTTTTTCTTTTAATTATTCAGAAAGCGATCATGCTTCATTCAACCATTTATTTTTAACATTAAAATTAAATAGAAAATGATTTCAAGAAGGGGAGATAACTCTGTAAAAGGCAAACTTTGTGCAAATTACAGTGTACATGGTTTTTGTCTCCTATTTATTTTGATCTGTTCATCTCTGATATAGAGTTGCATGTTCACGTCCTAGACTTATAAAAACGTAATTACTGCAATGTTAAAAGGTTAGTGTTAGTCTGGTATAATTTCAAAGTAAATTTAGTTTATTTCACATTTTTTGTTGAATTCTGAAAAATACCCATGAATTCACAAACTGCATCCTCGTAATTCCTGACAATTAACCTCTAATCTGTGGTAGGCAGAAGAATTAAGACATTCTGACCTTCTGTTAAAACTAAACATACAGGAATGTTGAGAATGGTACCACCACAGATAATTGATGCTTGTTAATTATATAAACTTTTTACTTCAAGTGCTACAACAAAATATACTTTGGTAAAGATGCACTTTAATAAGGGATTTTGCTTTAGCTAATCTTTGTATTAAATCTTCAAAATTTGGCATTGGTTTAAAGAATGATTCTTGCATGAGAAGGCTAAGGAATCAGGGAAAATTTGGATAAACTAGGAGCAAATTACAAATATTTTCAGGATATGAAAAAATAACAAATTGTCTTATGGATTTTTTTTAAAGAACCCCCAGAAGCTTTCCTATTCAGTTCCAATCATAACAGATCCATTAATTCCTAATGAATTTAGAGAGAAAGAACAGATGTTTTTGTAAATATCTCAATCTGTTTATGTGTAAAAATTCCATACATTGACCACATGGCCATCTTGCAAGGTGATGATGGCTAAACATCATAACTATGTCTTTGAAGTGACATTCTGGTCAGCTGCCTAGATCATAATTGTAAGTGAGATGGGTATTGACTGAGAGGTTTATGGACTGGCCATTGGTGATCAGATGTACCATGGTTAATTAGATTGACCTCATCTAAGGACAAAATATTGACCAACTAATCATTTGATGGCTATCTTTGATGGATAGACTGTCTGCATTAGAGGTCATTATTAAGTCTGCAGTCACAAAGGTGTCCATAACTATCACAGTTCATTTAAGATGATACTGTTCAATTTGTCAGCAGTAATTAGGCAAATGGGCAAAATGTCTTGTACTGTCAGTTCTGAAAACTTTCAATTACAAGATGACACTGTCCTCTAACTATACTGGAGATATTTTTAAAAAAAAGTGAAAAAGTTTTCCCTTTGCTTTTTTAAGTAATAAATGGAAATGTCTTGAAAAATTATCTCCCTTTACAACATGGTAAAGGGGATTAAGTAGTCCAATTAATCCTATTATAATGCAATTCCTCTAACCTTTCTCTCTCACACTTTTGTTACAATGGGTTTGCAATTTAAAAATAGGTTGAAGCAATTCAGTCAATTGGTGTCTACTAGTGGACATTCAGTGTGTTTAATTTTCAGAAAATCTGAAAGGAACTAATTTTTTGAGGGGGATAGCACATCATTTCTTTTTCTTTTCTTTTCTTTTTTTTAATTAAAAAGGTCATAAGTGAGTGACTAAGAGATTGACCACTTTGACAGATTAGAAATTCTGTCAGAGAAGACATGAATTTTCTCAGGTTAGTCACATCCACAATCTTATGGGAGACAGCTCCTTTTTTTGCTCAAACATATAAATGTTATGAAGTTGATATAGTGAAAGATACTAGTAATCATGTAATTATGGTACTTTCAACGGTTGCTTTCATGTAATTGTGGTCTAAGGGGGATAAGTAAAATTTGATGCAAAATGGGAGACAACCTCTTCTAGAATCATTTTAATAAGGTAATATTTTCATTGTTCAGTAGCTCTATGAAGTGTCAGAACTTACCATAATGGAACTTAAAATTATTTGCTAAAACATAATGCACTAAAACCAGACAAAACTTAAACAGCTGATCCAGTCACTTGCTTTTATCTTGTCTTTATGACTTATCTCTTAGACTATGTAAACTGCCACATATCAACATGAGACAGGATCTTGGTTGCCACTTACTTTGTAATGTTTATAGAAAATTATCTTAAGTGTGAAAATTAAGATCCACTTGACCACTGACATTACCCGAGAATAAGTTTTCTGTCTGGAGACTATAGCTTAATTTGTTTGTTTCTGATAACCATATAGCTGTACTTGCCCAAGTATGAGGTTTGGTCTGCAGACTCTAGAGCTTTGTTTATGATAACCGTATAGCTGTACTTGCCCAAGAATTAGGTTCGACTCTGGCGATTCTAGCATTGTTTGCTTCTAATTACCACCTATCTGTACTTGCCCAAGGATGAGGTTCAGTATGGAGACTTCGGATTTTTTTATGCCCCCGCTGTTAGGCGACGGGGGCATTAAGATTCTCCGATGTCTGTCCGTATGTATGTCTGTCCGTCCGTCCTTACATTTTCGTCACATTTTTCTCTGGTTCTGTGTAGTGGAATATTTTGATATTTGGTGTATAACTTTGTTATGGTTAGTTGTACTGTGTAAGTATTTTTCAGATCTATGTGCCTTCTACTTCCTGTTTACCGATCGATACTTTGATATTTTTCAATGTACATTGTTAATATACAATTTTTTGTAACATTTTTCTCAGGAACTATGCAGCAGATTGATTTGATACTTGGTTTGTAACTTTGTAACGGTGAGTTTTACTGTTTAAGCACTTTTCAGATCTATGCGCCATCTACTTCCTGTTAAATTGGGTGCCATTTTCCTGCCAAAATTTTAACTCATACAGATTTCCATGATATTTGGTTTATGTAGTAAACATGATATCATGAGTTGAATGGTGATAAAGAAAATAAGTTACAAGCAGCCATTTTCAAAATGGCCACCATTTTCCTGCCAAAATTTCAACTTTTACGGATTTCAACGATATTTGGTTTACACAGTAAATGTGATATCCCGAGTTGAATGGCGATAACGAAAATAAGTAAGGAGCAGCCATTTTCCCGCCAAATTACTGAATTCAATGACATTTGGTAAATATAATAAACATGATATCCCGAGTTGAATAGTGATACATCTTTCAATAGAGTCAAGCATGTATAGTCAGTCCACCATGATAATATGTCAAACATTAACTGCAAGTCCACAATGGCCCTTAATGTACAGGGTTCAACTGGCGGGGGCATCTGTGTCCCCATGGGCACATTCTGCCTTTATTCATTGAGTATGTTGCATAACGTAGAACAAGAAAGATTTATAGGTTTGATAACGAATGAAAATTGTATATCGCTCGATATCTACTCATGTTATTTGATTTCAAAATATAAAAAAGCCTCTGCAGTATTTATTATATTTGAAATTAAATATTGAGAATTAATATCCAGTGATATACTGTTCCCATTAGTTGTTAAACCTATTTCTCCAATGATTTTTTTCTGTATTTCATTTAATTTTTTGTGCCAGACTGCTTTTCAATGTTTGTTTGCTTATGACATCATTGTTTTGTAGCAACTTAGTGATGTATTGTTATATATTTATTATATTTTTTGTCTATTTTTTAGAAAAAGGATGAGCTATAAATTGTGGAAAGTTGGAGTAGAGAATAAATGACAGCAGCTTACTCGGCAGACTGGCAGTACAGGCATCTGATTTCCTTCAATGGATATTTTTAAGAGCCAAGGACATTACGATTTTCAGCATAAAAATAACTTTTTGACAAGATTATTCAGTTGGTATGCATGAGATGAGATGGAATGTCTTGAAAGAAATGTAACATTTTTTTAAAACATTCTGATTATTAGATGATATTTTGGTGATTTCTAAATGTTTTAGAAGAATTTTACAGCAGTGTTTGTTCATATAAACTATGCAAGGAAATAAGGTCATTTGCTCATTTTGTCTGATGATTTGAAAGATTCAGATATAACAGTATGATAGGAATATATCAATATTTAATACGGATTTAGTGAAATGATGATTAATATATGTGTTAGCTAAAATGACATGCTTGTTTTAAGTGCAATATTATTTTTTCAGGGGAAAATATTTCATCATTTGTATATTTCAGTCCTTTAATTTTTACTTTACTTTTACAATCATGTGATCATTTTTAACAATTTTATATCTGGAGTATTTTTTTTTAAATAAAACAAATTTTGTTAATAGTCTTCCATCATACATTTGACCACAGTGTCTTACTGGCTATTGAAAGTCACTTTCATTGAACGTTCCCATGAAAATGAGAGTGTTATTTCTAAAAATGTAGAAAATACTAAAATAATTTTCAACTGGTCTTTCAGTGGCCCTATCGGTTTTGTTAAAAGCCTATTAGCTCTATATTGTGGCTTAAAATGGGTGTTTTTTCTGTATTCCCCCTCTAACGTACATACTTGAAGCTTATTTAAGTTTCCACAAGTACCGTATCCCATATTTTGAAAATTTTTGAAATAGAACCCTATTTCTGAATTTTCTGAGCCAAATTAAAAGCTTTATTTTTATGCAAAAATGCACTTTAAGGCCTGTTTCTAATACAATCTACTTCGTTCAAAATTGCAGTGCATTTTAATAAAAGTTGGTATTATGTATACATTTTTGTGTCTTTATTCAGCTGCTCTGACATATTTTACATGACTGTGCCATATTCTTAAATTAAATTTTGAAATGCTTGCATAACTTCAGGAATTCATGAACACAAACTTAAAGTTTGATCAATTTATGCTTGAATTTTAGATTATGTTTACCTATTA
>JAOXYH010047083.1:0-11386 GCA_028566455.1 Botula fusca | reverse complement strand
CTCTTCTAAGAAAGTATATGCCTGCTTCATTGACCTAAAAAAGGCCTTTGATTCTGTCCTACATCCTGCACTTCTTATAAAATTGGCAGAAATAGGGATTGGAGGGCAATTCCTTTCCCTGATTAAATCATTGTATTCTTATATAATACTGAGAGTGAAATTTGATAGTGCTAGCCTCTCTGATACATTTAACTCGAAAGTTGGTGTGTTCCGGAGGTGGGGGACAACCTTAGCCCAAATTTATTCAGTGTGTTCATTAATAGTATTACACAGTCATTTGACTCAGTGTAATCCTGTTAAGGTTGGAACCAGAGATTTAAGCTGTCTGTTGTATGCTGATGATCTACTGCTCCTATCAGAGTCAGCTGAGGGCTTACAAAAATGTATGAACAAAGCCTATGCATACTTCTCATCATGGGGTCTCGATATAAACTATAACAAGTCTCAGACTGTGATTTTTAACAAATCTGGATAGCTACTATCTGATAAGTTTTCTATTAACTCGAAAAATATTGAATCAGTCCGAAACGACAAGTACCTCGATGTCCACCTAAGTTTAAATGGGTGGTCCTCATTGACCTTAACAAAAGGGGACAAAAGGCATTCTTCATACTTGTTAAATTAAATAACAAATTCCCTTGTAATATTGAGAACTTTACGTCTATGTCTTTAACCACACAGTAAAACCTGTGGTTCTTTACGCCCCTGAAGTCCTTGGTATATTCAGTCTTAAGAAAGCGAACAGATGTGCTGATGACAATTTATTTGAAAATTTAAATGGTTCCTCTCCCACTGAAAAGGTTAATGTTAACATGCGTAGATATGTCCTAAATGTTTATATGAAGACTTGTAAAGTAGCCCTGTATGGTGAACTAGGTCATTACCCTTTATTTTTTGAATCTGTGATGTCAATGATCAAATATTGGTCCAGATTGTATGATGATAAGCCCAAAGACAACTTGCTAGTAGATGCTTTAAATGATAATATAAGCATGGTAAATGACAACCAACAATGTTGGCTTAACTGTATACGGACTATTTTTGTGAAATATAGCTATGGATATATTTGTGATGATAAAAGACCAATAAAAGCCTAAATGTTTTCTAACATTAGAAATAGATTAGATGCCATATTCAGAAAGCATTGGCTCCAAAAACTTGGAGAAAGTGATAAACTAAGGACATATAAACTATTCAAAAATATTTTCAATATGAAAAATATCTATCATCTGTAAAAACTATTTCTGACAGAGTTAGTATGTCAAGATTTCGGACTAGTAGTCACAAACTTCACATAGAAACTGGAAGGTATACTATTCCAAAAACTGATATTAAGGATAGGATTTGTAGAAACTGTGATTTAATCTCATAGGGAATGAGATGCACTTTCTTCTTAAATGCTCAAAATTTACAGATGCTAGAAAGGAACTTGTGAATATGTGTTTTAATAAAACATATTACTGTTGATTCTGATATTAATGTTGCGTTTATGTAGCTTCTTAGTAATGAAGACCCTTCAATATATAGGTCTGTTGCCAAATTTATTAACTCTTGCTTTCTATTGAGATATGCAAATTGATTGACAGTAAAGTTTGCAGTTAACATTTTGCCTTTTATCATTATGAAGGTTATTTAATATCATGATGTGGTATGTGCAGTATTTGCAATGAAAGAAAGGTAATTTGATATTACTGTATATGTTTATTATTTCTTTTGGGCATTTGGAGTTGCTCCCCATGGAACACATATCGCAAAAGAATTGTTGCAATATTGTCTTGATATTTAGTGTTTAATGTATACTCTTAAGACTTGTTCTTTATATTCATATGTTCACTAAATAAAGTAATTCGTAATTCTATAAGTTCTCAGTTTATTTTGTTGATTTTCATTTTCCCCAGTATCATCAAGCGAAGCGTTTTCCACATTTCATTATTGTTGTATTAATTTTTGTTATAGTTTTAACAATAACATTTTTTCTGGAGAATCAGAGAGGGGATCTTAATTTTCCCCAATGTGGATTTACCTCCCTCTGAAGTACACAGATTTTTGAAAATATTTTGCGACGTTAGCTAAGTTCAAGATTACAAAATAATATCTTTTAAACGTATATTAATGCGGTTTCGGATATTTGAAACCTGGATAAACCTGACCATTTATGGTGAATGCCACGTAAATTGGGAAGGGTCAATCATAACAATAGCAAACCTATGTCTACTAACGCACCTTAAACGACGACAGACGACTGGAACAACAGTGACAATGTACTTGGTAATCGTCTGAAAATCTGGTGTCTACAAATACCGAGTCACGGCTCTGTGTCGTCTTTTGGTATATAATCCAATTAAGACGATGTGAACGGGGCATTAATAAAGATAAACAACAAATATCGGCACACATTTATAATGTAGCTAATCAGTCGCCATTTAGTACAATTCAATACATACACGTGTAATGCGTCACGCTATAGCTGAGGATGTAGAGGGGTGATAAGTTAAATATCGTTACATCCCCTTTCTCAAGCAAAATCTTTTTACTGTCTATGGTAAAAAAAAAACTAAGGCCAGATTTAAAAATATGTTTGTTTCCCCTCTTCCGACCCTACCTTCAAATAGTGGGTAGGTAGGTAGGTAAAGAGTTTTTTTTTTTTTAATCAACAGAATTTTTAACTGAAATAGTGAGAATCAAAATAAAAGTATTTTAGACATTTAATATTGACTAGATTTGAACATCAAGTGACTAGAATGTCCAACAGGTACTGGTGAAAGAAGAAATGTCATTTTATTGGCATGCGCTTTGGTATTCCCTTGTGAATGCAGTTTATGCAAACAGGTAGCACAATTTTATGAGTTTTCAAGATATTTTCATTTCTTGTAGCATTTGGTACAGCACAGTGGCAGCATATATCTGGTCGTCCAATGTTTGATGAATAGAAGGGAAACTCTATATGTGTTGTACATGACATTTGTAATCGTACAAATACTTTTCCCTGCATGGCATCTCCTGTAAAAAAAGAAGAAACATTTAAAAAGACATAAAACTTTTACATAAGACACAGGAGAAAAATGAGTTATTTTGTAGATACTAAATAAAAAATTAAATATTCATACCTTCAGACCTTCATTGTATTATGAACCAGGGTAAAGAGTTGCATTTTATTCTACTGAATGCTTTTGTTTTTTTTGTGTTGTTCAAAAGATGCATTTTTTGTATTGTATTTCAATCTTTATAAATGTTCAAACAAACGATCCTGACTGACACAATAAAAAAATGTTAATGTTTAGAATAATGTATTTGCTCTGTATTGAATAATAAGAAGGACAATGTTAAAGAAATCTTTAAATAAATACCATCTGGTGTGATAACAGATCCACATGAATAATCAAATTTCTCCAGTGTGTGTTTCAGGGATCTTGTGTCTCTTGGAGTGAGTTTGACTTTTGAGTATACACATCTTGGCTTGTCACATTCTTTGCAGTTTACAGTCATTCTTACATTTTGTGCTGTCAAGACACTGTTTTTGCAACCCTGAAAAAAGTATGCTGAACATAATACAAAGACAACATGATAAAATTAAGTTCTATGTTGTTGTTTTTCATCTGAAATTCACAGTATGGCCTCAAACAGCAAACAACAGAGGGCAAAATCTCACCAAGGTTGATTCAGTTTAAACGAAATGATTTACTACAGAGTTTTAAAATATGTCTATGTTCATTAGACATACAAAGATTTTCTTTCCTTGAAATGTTTGTAATGTTAACAGGATACGAAATTCCAAGTATGTATTCATTGTGGATGACATACCTGTTGTTCCTGGGCCACAGCTGCTAATGTTTGGTTCTGACTTGAAGGTCTATCCTTCTCAGATGTCTCCGTGTTAAATACTGTTTCAAATGGCTTATAATGTTCCCCAGTATTGTCCATAACTGGATCTGGTAACCATGACCACTTACGACTAGGCTGACAACACTCATTATTTTCACATCGTCTGATCTGAAAGCTGTACTGACGTTCCAAACAATGGGCAGCTGGAAAAAACATTACTATATATGAAATAAACAATTATTTCAATCTGCTAAACAGCAACTTGAAACAGGGTTAATATTCAAGAATAATGTCTGGTTTGAATCTATAAACACAGATACATATCTATCTTCAATTAGTATTGTGCACTAATAAATGTAATATGTCTGACAGGTGCTTTGCACATGCTGAGCAATATATATAGTTTTATACAAACTATTAAATTTGTCTAGTGTTTTATGTTGTGAGTTTGTCTGTTTCAATGGTTTTGTCTGATATTGTCATTCAGGATAACTGGTATCTGTCAGACTTCAATGGTGTATTTTTACATCATGTTCAACAGGAAGTCATCTACATGTAGATATGACGGTTATTTAAGGAAGGATTTGATGAACATGACCTTGCAACAAAATCAAAACATGCAAAAACAAAAGTAACATCAAAGGAACAATGCTTTTGTTGCTGTTCTTCATCTCAAAAGTTTTGGGGACATCTATACATTTAATTTCAAGAAAATTAAAAGCACAAGGTTTCAGTAAATCTTTATGAGCTGATTGATTGAATGGGGTTTAACTCCACTTTCAGCAGTATTTCAGCTATATTGTGGCAGTCGGTTTTAGTGGCGGAGAAAGCCAGAGGGAACCGCGACCTTGGGCAGGTAACTGACAAACCTTATCACGTATGGTTGCAAGTTGAGTGCACCCTTTTTTGTTGTTTACAAAGCGGGGCGCAAACTCAACAAATCTTTATGAAACAAGTTTTCATACCTAAAAACTGTTTGTAATGTGCAGCATGGATGATATGTAGTTGCTGGTATTTTCCAACGGAAATGGCAGGATCTATTAGAGTCACTTCTGCTTCAGCCATCTCTATCTCTTCACTAGTGGCTGAGGGATTACATTGGAATTGCTTATCCTTTAATTTCACTCTTTCGGTTCTGGACTCTAATAATGTCTTAATGTTTTCCACTGATTTCAACCAGGCTTGCTTTAACCCGTCAACCTTTTCTGCCTTTTTCCTTATTTCGTTCATACTGTTACAGCTCCTTATGTTTTGTTCAAATTCTGCATTACCTTCTTCTCGTGCTAAAGCTGTATTTTGAAAAGCGATATTTAAAAGAGACATCACTCTTTCGGCCGGATTGGCCCACGAATTTCCTGGTGCAGTTCTGCATGCAATTAAAAGTTCAAGATTAAGACGCTTGAACAATACAATCAATGATAGTTTAACAGAGTGGTATGTTGTCCTATGATCGGGTCCACCGTCAGAGTATATAATAAGACCAAGGTTTTTTTTCTGGTTTTCTCTCCAATATATGTTGAAGTTCTACTATGTGTCTGAATGGTGTACTAGGTTCAAAAATGCTATCTTTGATGGACAAACTAACCTGTCCGCGATAGAAGGTATCTGATATCTCATCTGGAACATCCACATCTAACACCACTGAAGGTGTAAGGGAACTTTTGGTTTGAACATCATGATCTAAACAGGATAAATTGGAGTTCATTGGCACAATTGATTTCTTTCCTCTTACTCCTGTACTCGAGAAAAGTCCAGGCTCCCCAAAATCAACTTTCGCTTTATCATCTAAACAAATAAAAGTACAGTGTTCTTTAAAATTGATGGCATACTGTCTTGCATATTTAAAAATACTTGCGCAATAATGGTCGTCCTGATGGCTTGATCGAAGTTGTCTTGACTGGACTTTCAGTCTAAGGGGGACTCTACCTTTATAGAGTTTAGAAACATTTGTATGAGCATTCTTTGGTACGAAGGCAAGCAATACCGTTGACTCACTTGGTATTGGTGTCCCATTTGGAACATTCCTTTTGACAGATTCTATTAAGTCTCTTACAGACAAGTATCTAGAAACATGTTCAATATTATGCCTCCTTTCATCTGCAGCGGTCACATCGTTAACTTCTTTTTCTAGCTGTTCAAAGAAAACATTAAAGGTATCGCCAGGAGCTCCTTTATTAAGATGTCGCAAGTCAACTATGAGTTCGGGATCTGACCCTAATATAGACAATCGAACTCTTCCATCAATATCTGAGTTTTGATCTGACGTTGCATCATTTGTTAAATTGGCATATATAGAACGCAGAATGTATGGTGGAATTTTGATACCAGCAATATTTTCATACATAGAATAAAATTCCTTTCTCATTTGTCTGGTATGGAATTCTGGAAGTTTAGGACGAAGAATACTCAGTATTTTATTGTCTCTTACAAAGATTTCCTCAGACGATATATCCTCAGGGACTTTCCAAAAATAGCAGATAATTCCAAGACCACCCCCTGGATCATATCTCAAAAAGTGAAAGTCACTAGTTGAAAGTTTTACTTCCTTAAAAAACCTGTAACGCTGATCGGGATTCTGGAACTTTTTATCCACATGACGTTGTTCATCAAAATACAGGGGCTGAAAGTGACTCAATTCGTTTAAAGAACTATCAAGTAGATAATAGTTTGGTGAAATGGCATTGACTTTTTTATGGTGTTCAATTGAGATAGTGTCATCAATCACTCGTACCGGTAACATCTCACTCTGCCTGGTCTTTTGTTTTTCATTAGCACTGTCTAAATATCTAGAATATTGGTCCAGGCTGACTGCTAACTTCTCTATATCATCTTTTAAAATCCAATTTTGAGTAAACGGTCTTCCAGACAACTGGAAAAGGCACCTACTGTGTAGTTTCAACTCCTTTGAATGTAGAACTGTTTTTTTTCTGTTTTTTTCTTTTATAGTCATTTACACCATCATACTTTAAAAATCTAAAAAAAAGATAAAAACCATTTTTATTTAAATTATTTCAAAAGAAGAGACACGTCATTATCGATACCGGTATAAAACAGAAAGGATATGGAGTTGCCCGAACAAATAAAATGTGTACAAGTAAAAGTATACTCCTATTTGTTATAACATATGAAACAATGAAATAAAATTTCTAATATATTCGTCGTGTGGAAGCAGCAGTAGATATTCAATGATACTACGACTGATTCATTTAAAGTCACCTTAAGTAAGAAAAGCATTGAATTTACTATATGGTAACAATTCAATGCTTTTTTCCCTTAATGGAACCTAAAAGGTACCAGTCCTAGTACCAATATTCTCTGTCGCTCCCACATGGTGATTTTCAAAATCAACAATTAACTGTGTGTGAAGCGCTTTTCTGGATTAACCTTTATCAGACAGGCTCGGAGGCCAAATCATTGGAAGACACTATAATAACTTCAAGTTAGCCAACCAAACAAATGCAAAATGTCAACTCAAGTATGAAAAATATCAATGAAGTTCAGGGTTATGGAATTTTTCAAATATACTATGATTGATTGATTGATTGAATAGGGTTTAACGCCACTTTCAGCTTATCGTAGCGGTCAGTTTTAGTGGCGGAGGAAGCCGGAGTCCCTGGAGAGAACCGCCGACCTTGGGCAGGTAACTGACAAACCTTATCACGTATGGCTGCAAGTCGAGTGCACCCTTTTTTTGTTGTTTACAAAGCGGGATGCGAACTCACAACCCAGAGGTCATAGGCTACAGTGATTATACAGGTAAACTAACGACCTTAACCACTCGGGCACCCTGGCTTCTTCAAATTTACTATGTTATATACCAATTCAGGACCTCTAAAAATCTGTTTAACTTGGTATCAGACAAATTATAAACTAAAATGAAACCTTTGAGGTATTGGCTTCACATCTGCTGGTAGATGAACAGATCTCTCCATAATAGTTGGCATGTTCCCGCTAATATACCAAATCCCATTTACTAAGAGCTGTATCTGGTCGGTCATTGATTTCCCAGACATGGATGCAGGAAAACCATCACCAGCATCTTTAATTTCTTTCAACAGGTCATTGTAGAGCTGGTCTTTGGCTGAAACAGAATACCCGGTGAATAAAACTGCCACATATGCAGCAAGTTTTTAATAACACGTATATAAGTCCTACAAAGCAAATCAACTTTCAGTTTTCCCTGTCAGAGTTAAATGTATACCTGGAAATGAACCATACATATCCACTTTAAACATGCTAAATTTTTGTTATACGAAAATCTTGGTTACTAAAAACTGCTAGCTAGCTAGATAGATTCATTCCAAAATCTTAAATTTTTCGGAATTAAATTCCATGATTAAGAATACCCAACACCTCTTCTTTAAACCCTATATACCATATAAGAAAAAGAACATGTTTAACCCCTATCTCTCTCAACTTTGGTAAATATTTAATACAAAAAAGACAGTATCATAAATATGCCCCCAAAAAATGGACAGGTGTTTCCCCTATCGTTAGGAATTTTAATACTCCTTCCCTCAACCCAGGTCAATATATACTGAAAAGGAAAGAGAAATTTTATTTAAATAGTTTAACAGCCATACCCCCTATTCTAAAATAAAAAAAATTGAGCAGGGGTTCCCCATTCCCGTAAAGTGTTTCTCCCCCTCCCCTCAAACCAGGTCAATGTATTAAAAAAAGACATTTCATCTTAATAGTTTAACCACCCCCTTTTTATATTTACTGGGGACAGCTCTATATACCCCGGCACTTAAAAAAAATTGGGCAGGGGTTCCCCCTATTGTAAGGGACTTCCCCCCTTCCCTGAACCCAGGTCAAAACTATAGCAAAAAAAAAAAAAAAGCAAAGAGGAGATGGGACAAGGTTCCCCTTATCCTAAAGGAACCAATCTCCTCTTCGAGAGAAATCATTTTATTCACATATTCCTACCTGTGAATTTTTCTGAGGTGGTATCTTTTGATGTGGGATGTTTTTTGATTTTGCAGGAGTTCATCAGAAGCTCGAATGCCCGTTTGTTCTTGTTTCCTGATTCTGAAGTGTTTCCATTTTTGTCCGGTTGCAGACCAATATCTTCATCTCTCGTTACCGTAAAAACTACATATTTCAGTGTTTTGTCAAACTCTTTGACAACTCTTAAAGGCTCTTCAATGTCCGGTGTGAATGTTAGTGTTCCATTTAGCTTGTCACTCACACATAATGCTACTGTGTCAGTTTTATGAAGTGTGTATTCTTCTGTTTGTACAAGATCATTCAGGACATCGTTCCACGTTTCATCTTCGTCATATTCAAACAAACGATTTTTACATATAGTTTGGCTGTCTTTTCCACATTTTACGATGATCGATGAACAAATCGTAAACTTGTTTCCACTATGTCGTCGTTTTTCAGACGACATTTTTGCAGTTATCATTAAACATGTGCTTTCGGCATTTTACGTCGAAAGTGATGCTAAATCCAGAAGAAAAAGACCTTTCCGAACTTCCGGTACACTAAAACACTAACCGGATCCGGCAATTTCGTTCCGGCAGTAAAACCGGAAATAAAAAAAAAAGTAATCGAAAAAAACGTAATAAAAACTTTTGAGTCGGCGGGGTTTTCGGTGGGTCGGTCGGCCGAGGGGAAACAAACAATATTTTTATTGTGGTCGTGCACCCAGACGTCATCAGCGAGAGTTTTTATGAGCAATTGTGGATTAATAGTAACTCAGAGAGTGTGGATCGCATCTTCACGACAGTGGTACATTGGAAACCAGAGACATCTCCAGACCTTGTGAAACTACATTATTGTGTAAGGATCCAGTTTGTACATCTGTGAGGGAGTCTTTATGGTCATGGTGACTATCAACCATCTCCATCTTAGAACATTACTTCATTCCCGACCAGGTTTGGAGGTAAAAGACACAACAGAGAAATACAAGATTTATAACACCTTTCTCAAAAACAGTAAAAGAAATTACAGCGGGGATGACTACCGAGGAGACCTACTGAGTTAACAAGGCTAAGTCTTCGCCGAAAACCCGGTACCTGGGTCGGTCCAATGAGGCTCCGTCTGCAGGGCCGTCCAGGCGCGTCCCCATGGTGGTGGATAGGGGAGTGTCCTCGAGACCGAATCGTGTGCTCATAAGCGAAAACTACATGACACGGTAGCTCCTTGGACTGACCATTTCGGACTTGATTTTACAAGACGAGAACGAATCAGAAAGGCGGATTTGTTTCATTCACTTCACATTGTCATTATTTGCGGGTTTTCTGCGTAATTTTAATATGTTTCCCGATTTTATATTTTGTTCTTATTTAGCGAAAATAGCAACATATGTTTTATTGTCAATCAAGACGTTCTAAGAAGATGAAACAATTAACATGAATCTATAATAAAAATTAATCATTTTGATTGATTGTTTATTAAATGATTTGTCCACACAATCATAAACACTCTGTGGCATGGTTACTAGCAGGTAAATATGATATTTAAAACCGGGACAACACATCTAAATGCATTATCTGGATTACTACGTGCGTCGACACTGTAGTAATTAAATGGTATAATAAAATAACAAATAGTCATGAGTGCAACATAGTATCATGTAATGAACTGTTCTTTTTTAAATTGTACTCGGGTTTTAAAGCAAATCTCTATGCCGATTTATTTTTTTATGAAACTACAGACGTTTATCTTCCTTACTAACCCCCATTTTCCCCAGTGTTTACGATTGCTAACAGTCACGAAAATGATGCCCGTCCATGTCTAATTCATCTATAAAATATGGCTTGTGATAAGTTATTTAGATTTACAATTCAACTTAAATATTGCCTTATTTTATAGGAAGGAAGAAGTGAAAGTGGTCCAATGGACGTTGCAAATTTAGAGATGATAAATGTTGCTGATAGCTCGTTTCTTAATGTTTCTACAACAAATGAGGTAGAAACAAGAAAAGAACAACAAGTCTATCAATGTGAACACTATACTAAAAAGTTCTTCAAAAATTATAATTTGAAAAGCCACTTACAAATCCATTCCTCTGAACCAAATGCTCATTCTGCAACAGAAAGTAAAGATGAGCACATCAGCAAGAAAGACCCTCCTAAAGCAAATACTTGCCATAAATATGGCAGTAGTTTTCCAAGAAAAAGTGACCTCAATGTTCACGTAAAAAGAATTCATGCTGATGTAAGGGAGTCTTTCACATGCCCATTTGAAGGGTGCAGAAAAAATCTTCCATCTACATACGTATTATCAGGACCACACACAGGTGCCAAACTATATTCCTGTGGTCGATGTAATTCATCATTCTCATTTAGAGATAATAAGCGGCGCCATGAGAATATGTGCATAAAAGGAATCGAATATTCGTGCAACACTTGTCACTTTTCGTACCAAAGTGCAAAAGCCTTAAAGGATCATGAGAACGCCCACCATAATGATAAAATATTCAGGTGTACATGCGGAACCTCCTATAGATATCGCAGTGGCCTCAATCGCAACTAGAGGCTCACCTGGTATACCTGGCCCTTTCAAGACTGTCTTACATTTTCAGCTTAAATTGGCCAAGCACAGCAAAAAAGGT
>JAOXYH010047082.1:0-18340 GCA_028566455.1 Botula fusca | reverse complement strand
ATGTAATGGAGCGAGCCATGAGGGCAGTTCTTTCAGAGAATAGAAGTATCAGATCAGTAGTATCTGACTATGATATCTCTCACATGGCACTTGATAGATTCCTCAAGAAAGCTATGTCCATTGGACCAGAGAATGTTAAATTTGGGTATTATGGAAACAGGAAAGTGTTCAATGAGGCGCAAGAACAAACAATTGAAAGATATCTTTTGAACGCTTCTGCGATATACTTCAGATTGACACCAAAAGAAGTAAGAAAGTTGGCATTTCAATGCGGCGAGAAATTCAATGTTTATATGCCTATGACATAGATAGAGAACGGAGGTGCCGGCGTGGATTTGTTTCAGCTTTTTATGAAAAGGCATCCAAAGCTATCTTTACGAAAGCCTGAATCTACAAGTTTGTCGAGGGCTACAAGTTTCAATAGAAAAATGTCCAGCAATTTTTCGATAAACTCGGAGAAGTATTACACCGATACGAATTCCGCTCTTCAGACATTTGGAATGTCGATGAAACTGGAATGACCACCGTACAGAGGCCATCAAAGGCAGTGGGACCGAAAGGTGTAAAACAGGTGGGAGGAATCACCTCAGCTGAGAGAGGGACCTTGATCACTGTTTGCTGTGCAGTAAACAGTATTGGAAATAGTGTACCCCCTATGATGATCTTTCCGAGGAAAAACTTCAAAGATCACTTTATCAGAGATGGCCCTCCAGGTGCTTGTGGTGGGGCACATCCTTAAGGTTGGATGACAGCTGAAAACTTTCTGCAGTTTCTCGAACACTTCGTTAAACATACAAAGCCAACCATTGAACATCCAGTTTTGCTGATATTGGATAACAACCATTCCCATCTTGCTGTGAGTATATTTGCGTTCGCAAAACTGAATGGAATAGTAATGCTTTCGTTTTCACCTCACTGCTACCACAAATTACAACCTCTAGACAGGACAGTGTTTGGCACTTTGAAGACGTACATAGGTACCGCATAAGATAGTTGGTTACGTAATAACCCAGGAAAACCAATGTCAATATATGATCTACCAAGCATCTGAAGGCATTCAATGCCGAATGCTGTCATGCCTGGTAACATTATAAGTGGCTTTAGAATCACTGGAATAGTCCCGATGAACCCGAATGTCTTTGGAGATCACAAGTTAGCACCTTCGTTTGTTATAGACAGACCTATTCGGAATAACATGAACGAGGAAGATCAAGAAAATACAACACAAAACACTTCTGGAAATGATAACACATCCACCGCTAACCACACCACTGATAACCCGTAAGAGCAAACTTGCGAAGGATCAGAGGATGCACGCAATGAGCATGGAGATGCTATCAATGGTAGAAATCAAGGTGAAAATGAGACAGAATTATCAAGATACCTCAAGGAACGTCATCGTAAACAAATAAATGTTAGAGGAGATGGACACTGTCTTCTTTATGCGTTTCAAATCAGCTTAAGGTCGGAGTCAAGCAAGAGATTAGCATAATATGTTGAAAAGCTTGAAAGATGAAGCGACACTGAATCAAAGATTCTATAACGAGTTCATAACCAACAATGCAGACTTGATAGCTACATATCAGATAATAATTATATGTCAGGAACTGCCGATATCATTCTTAGTATGTTATGCAACATATAAAATGTATCTGCCAATGTTGTGCGAGTAAAAAACAACAACATATCTGAACTCAGTCTTTTACCGACAAACGAATCCTATCCGACGGGCAATATATTCCTTTATTTGGAAGGAACAGGTGCAGCAACCCATTACAGTGCATATACTGCAGTCAACACAGGACAAAACCGTCCAATAAGTGACACAAATAGATCTTCCCCATCATCCCCTGCAGCTACGTCCGAATCAAATGATACTCCGTTAACTTTTGATCCAACTGTAGTTCGTCCATTTCCAAAAGCAGGACCACGTAAGACAAAAAGAAAGGCTTCTGTAAGAAAAAGAAAGACGGCTATTCCGACAGATACACCAGGAAAAAGAGCGCTAGAAGTTGAGGAGGAGAAGAAAAGCAAAAGACCGGCTAAGAGAAAATTATTACTCAGAAAAAACAAAGGGGGTCCTAAGAAAAAAAACGAGAAAACCGTCAATACAATCCGATGATGAGGATGAGTGCTTTTGTTTTGTTTGGAGCCGTATACAAATAGCAGACCTGGTGAAGTTTGGATTCAGTGTACAGACTGTAAAGGATGGGCTCATGATGTGTACACCAGGAGAAACAGTATTTGTATGCCAGAACTGTGATTCAGCTGACAGAAGCTAGAGAAAGTTAGATTTGAATGTAATCAAAAGATGAAAAGTGAGCGATTTTAACTTCTTATCAGTTAAGGTATCTAAGTTTATTCTATAAGGTTTTAAAGTTATATTGTTCAAAGTTTATTAAAGTGTTATCTAACGTTTTAATTAGTATAATAATTCACCCATGGAGTTGTCTCTCTATTATAGAATTGTGGCCTTGATTATGTTCCGACTTTTGTTGTCTTATTTATTAGCTCACCTGACCAAAGGTCATGTGAGCGATTGCTCCCACTGAGCGTCCGTCGTGAGCCATTCGTATTTTGATCTTCTCCTCTGAAACTACTTGATCAATTTTAATGAAACTTGGCACGGACGTTTGGTAGATGGTGCTCTACAAAAGTTATATTTTTCGTGTTGATCGGAAATTCAACATGGACACCAAGGGCAGATAACCTGTTCTGATTGAGTTATCCTTCAAAGCTCCTTGTCAGAAACCACCAGGCCAATTGAATTGATTTGCTGCATGAGTCATCATTGGATTGATTTTGACAAAAGTTTTTTGTGCCGATCGGAAATGCAAGATGGTTGCCATCAGCGGAAAACGACCCGAGGTCCAAGAGACGACTATAACTAGACGATTCCCCATTTATTTTGCAACTGAGTTTAACAACTGTTCTGGAAGAAATTTAATGAAGTAGTATGTAAAGGGACAAATAACTGGCACATCCACTGAAAGTGACTGAGGAAATAGCTTCTCAATAATGTAGAAATTTGATTTCTTGACATTCCTTTCGTTCATTGATAAGAATATTGAAATGCTTTTACAAACCCACGAACCAATTTCAGAAGAAGGGTATATATAAACGTCTGTCTGTCTGTCTGTCTGTCCGTCTACCCGTTCGTCTGTCCGTCTGTCTGTCTGTGCAGATTGGTTTCCGGCTCATAACTTTGTAATGCCTCCATGTATAGCAACATAAAAAATGTACTTTGTAAAAACAAAAACTCTATTTCCGTACTTCATATAGGCTGTCGTAGAAAAGTCATACTCACTTTTAAAAGATATTAAAAGATAGAACCAGATACTATCTGGTAGTCGTAACACGGGATTTTTGGATGCCGATGGATCTTTATTCTAAATGTACTCATGGTTAAAGAGACAGGAACATTTCATAGCAAATCAAAGTTAAAAGGTCAAAAGGTTGAGGTCTAAATTATGTATTATTGGTTGAGGTCTGAATTATGTATTATTGGTTGAGGTCTGAATTATGTATTGTTGCGCCTTTGTAACATTCATCCCCGGAGCATGTCACATTCCACCCCATGCATGGGGTAGGTTGTGACAGTTGACCACGTCTACTAGAACGCATCTTATTCACTGCATGTAAACACATGTAACATTGACCAAATGATAAATGAGATATAATATTATACAAATAAATCTTCAGAATCAAGATTCATGTGACGAATTTGCTGCTAGAAGGGAAAAACCGAAAACTGTCACATTCAACCCCGGTCTCCACCAGGTTGGGCACAACCCTCAATTGACATATACTATCTCAATTGGGATATACTATTTCAATTAAAATATATAAACATATGCAAATTAGGATATGTACATTGTTTTTGACCCTGACATCTTTTCATAATTCCCGCGATTTTTTTCTTGTACATCACGTTCTTGACAAATGTCCAACACATTGATTTTACATATAAACTCCATGTCAACTCGTTGCATTTCCACGTGAGGCGCGCATTTTCATGGGTGGGGGCGTGTAATTTGCTATAAATTGATCTTGTCGCTTATTATTTTACCATTATATTACCATAAATTTATCCAACAACAACTCGGAAGTCTGCAGTGTGTGATAATCGGTTTGACGTCGAATCAGTTACTTTCATGGACATGCGCAAATGTATCATATGAATATTTATGAGCATACAACCAGGAAGTAAAAACATCATACATATCGTAATGACTGGCCAAACACGTATGTATTTCCGTGAAATTTACCGGAAAAAAGGAAAAGAGAGACATGCGTGAAATAAAATAAGGGAATAAAAATTTTCAGTTTTAACGTTATATATTTATTTGTTATTTATCAGAGTCTATTAAAGTTTTTCAATAATTTAAATGGATGCCAGAAAAGGGGGGGACGAGGTCTATACTGTAACAAAATATCATATGCCAAGAAAATTTTTAATATCTAATTTAAATGCAAAATATACTATCACCAACCCCCACCCCACCGGCAAATAAATAAATAAATAAATAACATAAGTAATAGATACACCCTTGAGGGCATCAGCCCGATAGTGTATATCTAATTTACACCAGGATATTAGGACCAATGCAAAATGATAGCTTTCAGTAATTTAGATGGGGGGTCTTACAGGAATTTGACCTTATTTCAAGAGGAAGTGTTTTAAATGCAGGATATCTGATTACATTTAACGACATCATGGTGTAAATTAATAAAATAAAAACTGGTGCATGCTTTGAATTGCTTCAGTAAAAGCAGACCTCTAATTGGTCGATGTAAAATGTTACAGGACCTTAATTAGGATGCAAAATTTACTAAATAGAAGGACATGACTTAAAATAATGTTTTTTAGAAGGTGGTATAATACACACAGGCTTTTCATGGAATAAGTAATTACATAAATGCAAATTTTTACATATTTTTCCCCATATTTTTATTTTTAGGACTTTCCATTTCCACATGGAAAGACCTGTTGTCACTCTTTTCTGCCAACTTTTCGCACTTTTATGACGTATGATTGCGAAACTTGGTATATGATATTGGTCAACTATATAACTTTTTCAAAACTATTTTACGAGACATCGAACTCTTTTACCTTATTGAGTTATCTGTCCAACACTGAAAATCTTGTTATCGCTTGAAAAACAAATGGTGTAGCATGACACAACTTCATTACATTTTGGTCGACTCCTTAAACGAGTTTTCTTCTCTTGAAAATTGACATGTTCCATTAATTTTTTTTTCTCGAAAACCGTAAATCATAGAGACCTGGGACCTTCACCACTAATCACGGGACCATGTGGCCTACAAATAATTACATGGTTAAGGTTGTGATGACCTTTATTGCTTTTTATGGAAATCACTGAAAAACGGTATAACATAGCTGATAACATGTAATGGAGAAAATGTGTCTTTGTCCAGATCTACATTTGTTATGTTTGGTCCTAAATTATTGGACCAACTGTTAAGGACCTAGGGTCCGAAAACCCTTTCTCGGGTCCTAAATGAAGATTTTTGCTTATATCTCAAAAATGGTAAAAGATGAGAAGTAACTCATAAAATAAAAGATAGAAGATACCAAACCGTAAATCAAAGCTCAATTATCCTAAAAATCTGACAAGACCGTGAATGGACGCAACAACGAACAACACAACACAGAAACTTAAAACAAGAAATGAGCAACACGAACCCCACCAAAAACCAGGGGTGAACTCAGGTGCTGTGGAAGGGCAAGCAGTTCTTGCTCCACATGTGGCACCCGTTGTGTTACGGCGAAAATCCGGTAATTAAGGTAAAATTCATTTTCTACAACAAAGGTAGGTGGCCCTGTATATTTAAAGCATACAGTTGCTCATATTTTGCCCTTTACATTGCTTTGGAGATTAGTTTTTATGCAGTCTCACCCATAGTTCATACTTGAAAAAGGGCAGCTTGAATTTTTTTGATGGACAAATTGAAAGTAGAAATTGGGAGTTGGAATGGTATACAATAAGAGTTAAGAACCTGTAATATTGGTCAGGGTTATGTTCAGCCTGTGTTATTATTGTCACTCCAGAAATTCTATGGTCGCCATCATGATTTGGTAGATCGATAAGATGTATCTATCTAACAAATGTGACATGATATCTTCTGTTAGATTTCTCATCATACCGGATTTGAAACCTCACTGGACTTGACGCTTCACCACATGTTCCCACTTGCAATGTGACAGGTGCCGTTAACGGAGCAGGACATGCTTACCCTTCCGGAGCACCTGATGTCACTCCTGGGTTTTGGTGGGACTTCACATTGCTAGTGCTTTGGTTCTCGTGTTCGTCTGTTTCTATTTTGTTTGTTTGCTACATGTTTTTGATTTTCAGTTCTTTTCTGTTTTGTCCTGGTTTCTCGTTATTTGTTTCCGTGCTTTTGCCTCGTCTCTTTGATTACTGCTTCAACCTGTTGCCGATATTTGTCACCAAAATATATTGCAGATGAACATCCTAATACCGTAAAGAATTGCTTATAAGTTTATGAAACAAACTTACACCAGCATATTTCACCCGAAATCCAAATGTTTATAAAATATATGGTATGTTATCAAACTGTTAAAAATGTCTCAGTATTCATTAAAAAATGAAATATGATTATGTATTGTAATCATACTTATTATGTGACTTTTTATGTCTGAATTCTGTTTGTTGACTATGCATTGTATGTTCCTCTTGTTGTGCTTGTACTGCTGTTACATGGACCCAAATTTAAGCAACTAGTTAAAAGAAAGGTGTGAGATTTCGTACTTATTGAAGGTCATGTAGCAACCTCTAGATGTCTATTTTGATCATCCAGTCATTTACGAGATGGAATGTTGTCTCCTTGACAATTACTCCATATCTGTTTTTTTTTTTGTTTTTTTTTCTTTTTTTTGTTGTTGTAATTGTACACAATATACAATCTTAAGGACAATAAAAGAAAACAACGCCCAAACTAAAGCCTGGAAAGAGAATAAAGACTAATGGCATGCAACTTGTATTTGTATTGTTTTCTGATGTACTAAACAATGCTGGAACTATAATTTGAAATAATTAATAAACTCACACACTGTTTACTCAAGATTTTTATTTCCTAAAAAAATACAAACATGTAGTGATATAATCATGTACTTAACAAAAACAGTTTTAAAACTAGCATGAATTGTATTTAATTCAGTATCCCTATTACATCTGATATACTTCATTATATTATATAGAATATAACACAATGTTGTTATATTCTAGTTATTGTACATCCATCAAAACTTAACACATTGATCTCCTTATCACTATATTAGACCACATCAACAACTACTTTTTAAGATAGCACTTTTTACATCTGAAATTAGAGTATATGAAATATCACTGTAATGTAAAGTATATTACACCTTCTTAGCATAACTACAAAATCAATGAAAGTTGTATTTCAAATTTCTGTACTATAAATCACAAACTTTTGTCATATATATGAATCAAGTAAAATCTGGTATCTAAGGCTATATCAACTGGAGTATTATAGTTTCTGTGATAAGCATTACCAAATACCCTGCGTGAAATTATCCAGTCAGAGCTAAATTCCATATCCTAATTTTTCCCCCATGCAGAAAATTTAAACCCAAATTCTATTTATCCTGTTAATTCAATTTAACTGAGTCAAAATCTTCAAAAAAGTTATTTAAAAATATGTGCATTACAAAAAAAAAGATATATGACTCTTCATGTTGTAGTTGACAAGTCGCAACACATTGGTTAAGATATAAGTCATACAATGTACACACATCTGATATCTGGTTCTACAATGATGTAGTTTTACAGATTAAGAAATTAAGTCATACAATGTACATACATCTCATATCTGATTCTACTTGTTGTAGTTTTACAAGCTACAACACACGGAGTAACGGATTAATATACAAGTCCTACAATGTACATACATGTGATATATGATTCTACATGTTATAGTATAACAAGTCACAACAGGTGGATTAAGAAATAAGTTATACAAAGCATACACATGTGATACTTATTCTACCTGTTGTGGTTTTACAAATCACAACACATGGATTAAGAAATAAGTCATACAATGTACATAAATCTGATTCTACATGTTGTAGTATTACAAATTACAACACAACAAATAAGAAAATAAGCCACACAATGTACAGAGATCTGATATATGATTCTACATGTTGTACTATATCAAGTCACAACACATGAACTAAGAAACAAGACAAACAATATGACATCTGATTCAACCTGTTGTAGTTTGATAGGTCACAACATGTGAATTAAGAAATAAGTCATACAATGTACATACATCTAATATCTGATTCTACATGTTGTAGTTTGGCAAATCACACAACATATGGACGAAGAATTAAGTCATACAATGTACATACATGTGATATCTGATTCCACATATTGTAGTATAACAAGTCACAACACGTGGAGTAAGAAATAAGCCACATAATGTCCAGAGATCTGATATATGATTCTACCTGTTGTAGTATAACAAGTTACAACATGTGGATTAAGAAACAAGTCATTCAATATACATACATATGACATCTTATTCTACATGTTGTAGTTTGACAAGTCACAACACATGGATGAAGAACTAAGTCATATAATGTACACATATCTAATATCTGGTTCTACATGTTGTAGTCTGACAAATCATAACATATGGATTTTAAGTCGGACAATGTACACACATCTGATATCTGATTCTACCTGTTGTAGTTTGACAAGATACAACACATGGATTAATAAATAAGTTGAACAATGTACATACATGTGATATCTGATTCTACATGTAGTATAACAAGTTACAACATGTGGATTAAAAAATAAGTCATTCAATATACATACATCATTCTGGTTCTGCATATTGTAGTATTACAAGTCATAACACAACAATTAAGAAAATAAGCCACACAATGTACAGAGATCTGATATATGATTCTACATGTTGTAGTATAACAAGTCACAACACATGGATTAAGAAACAAGTCAAACAATATACATACATCTAATATCCGATTCTACCTGTTGTAGTATAACAAGTCACAACAGGTGGATTAAGAAATAAGTCGTTCAATATACATACATCTGACATCTGCTTCTACATGTTGTAGTTTGACAAGTTACAACACATGGATTAAGAAGTAAGTCGTACAATGTACAGACATCTGAAATCTGGTTCTACAAGTCCTAGTTTTACAAGTCTCACCATGTGGATTAAGAAATAAGTCATACAATATATACATATATGCGATATATGATTCTACATGTTGTAGTATAACAAGTCACAATAGGTGGATTAATGATTACGTCATTCAATGTACATACATCTGACTCTACATGTTGTAGTTTGACAGGTCACAACACATGGATTTAGAAATAAGTCATACAATGTACATACATGTGATACCTGATTCTACATGTTATAGTATAACAAGTTGCAACAGGTGGATTAAGAAATAAGTCATTCAATATACATAAATCTGACATCTGATTCTACATGTTGTAGTTTGACAAGTCACAACACATGGATTTAGAAATAATTCATACAATGTAAACACATCTTAGATCTGATAGTACCTGTTGTAGTATTACAGGTCACAACACAACCATGAAGGAAATAAGCCACATAATGTCCAGAGATCTGATATATGATTCTACATGTTGTAGTACAGCAAGTCACAACACATGGATTAAGAAATAAGTCATATAAAGAACATACATGTGATATCTTATTCTACCTGTTGTAGTTTAACAAATCACAACACGTGGATTAAGAAATAAGTCATACAATGTACATAAATCTGATATATGATTCTACATGTTGTAGTATAGCAAGTCACAACACATGGATTAAGAAATAAGTCATACAAAGAACACACATGTGATATCTTATTCTACCTGTTATAGTTTGACAAATCACAACACGTGCATTAAGAAATAAGTCATACAATGTACATAAATCTGATATCTGGTTCTACATGTTGTACATTTACAAATCACAACACGTGGAATAAGAAATAAGTCATACAATGTACATACATTTCACCTGTTGTAGTTTGACAAGATACAACACATGGATTAATAAATGTCATACAATGTACATACATGTGATATCCGATTCTACCTGTTGTAGTATAACAAGTTACAACATGTGGATTAAGAAATAAGTCATTCAATATACATACATCTGACATCTGATTCTGCATGTTGTAGTTTGACAAGTTACAACACATGGATTAAGAAGTAAGTCGTACAATGTACACACATCTGAAATCTGGTTCTACAAGTCCTAGTTTTACAAGTCCCCAACATGTGGATTAAGAAGTAAGTCATACAATATACATATTATGCGATATATGATTCTACATGTTGTAGTTGAACAAGTTACAACAGATGGATTAAGAAATAAGTCATTCAATATACATACATCTAACATCTGATTCTACCTGTTGTAGTTTGACAAGTCACCTCATTTCATATCTGATTTTTCACGTTGTAGTTTGACAAGACACAACACATGGATTAATAAAGATGTCATACAATGAACATATATATGATTCTACATGTTGTAATATAACAAGTTACAACAGGTGGATTAAGGTAGCTTGGGTGTCTAAAACTGAGCATCAATCTTGCGCATCTTGCAAAAATCTGGTTTTCACATATAAATTTGATGAAATTGATAGGATATGGATTAAAGAAGACTTATTTGAGAAAAATAAACAAGCAATATGCAATAAAAATGTGCAATTTCCAATTTTTGCAATTTGCCCATACTTTCAGGGGAGATAATTTGTAAAGAAATGATAGGGAAAAAATCACATATTCTGAAATATTTCAAAATTTTGCATGGTGACCCTTATTTTTTATTTGGTATTTTAAAAGTGTTTTGAAAAATATAATTTCTCTTACATTTTTATCAAAATCTATGGAGATTTTTTTTAAATTGAAAAAAGTCTTTTTTCCCTATATAGCCTGTATAAAAATGTCAATATTAACAATTTTCAAAGCCCCCTGTCGGAAAAATGAGATCTGTCACCTATCGTTTTTATGTTGAAATTTTAAAGTACATTTGATAAACTAACACCGAAATAAATTTCAGAAAAATCTATGGATAAGATTTCAAACCCCCCATCTACCTTAAGAAATGTCATTCAATATACATACATCTGATTCTACATGTTGTAGTTTGACAAGTCACAACACATGGATTAAGAAAAAAAGTCATATAATGTACACATATCTATTATCTGTTTCTACATGTTGTAGTTTTACAAATCACAAGATATGGATTAAGAATTAAGTCATACAATGTACACACATCTCATATCTGATTCTACCTGTTGTAGTTTGACAAGATACAACACATGGATTAACAAGAGGCTCTCAAAAAGCCTGTATCGCTCACCTGGGCCTTGGTTGGCAATTACTCATGCAAGGAGTCCCCAGTAAATTTCCATGTATTGGAGACTTTTCTAGAGCTCCACTTGCTGATCATTTCCGCTTTTATAGTTTCTCTCTATCTGTTAATTGTTTTTAAAACATTAACCAAAAACAGCAAAAATTGTCACAATAATGTGTGTAGGGAGTCAAATGTGTACAAATGATATATATATAAACACTTCTTCGGGCAAAAAAAAATGCTTGTTAGTTTGAAAACATTAATATTACAGCAATAAACCAAACCAAAAATAGTGATTGCAGTCTAAAACCTGCTCTAACAATTACTTGTGCAATTCATTCAAACTAGAAAGAAAATACCATTATTCTCGAGTTGTTATAGGATACCCCATTTTTATACAAAAAAGATTACTACAGTTATAGCTTCATTATGAAATTTTGTTGTTTCTGTTTTTTTGGAAAATCATATATACCAGATGGTTGACCTGTTACCAGACATTTAGATATTATATAAACACCAAAACACGGACTATTTACCCAATTACTCAGTCGCATTAAAACAAAGAATAATATTTAAATACCATAACAACAAAAGGTCCACAGCTATTGCCGTCGGCTTGCCTACTGGACTTTAAATTACCAGTTTTCCAGGTCACATCATTAAATTCCCCAACTACTTTTCCTCGTTCGTCCATGAACTTTCTGCAAAAATATAACTGTTTGAAAAATCTGTGTGATAAGTTGTATTTGAGATTTAATGTTGTCAAAAGTAATGGACAAAGTCTTTGTTGTCAGTATTAATGCTCAAATCATTGTTGTCAATTGTAATGGACAAAGTCTGTTGTCAATAGTAATGGACAAAGTCATGTTGTTAACAGTAATGGACAAAGTCTTTGTTGTCAATAGTAATGGACAAAGTCTGTTGTCAATAGTAATAGACAAAGTCTTTGTTCTTAATAGTAATGGACAATGTCTTTGTTGTCAAAAGTAATGGACAAAGTCTGTTGTCAATAGTGATGGACAAAGTCTTTGCTGTCAATAGTAATGTACAAAGTCTTCGTTGTTAATAGTAATTGTTGTCAATAGTAATGGACAAAGTCTTGGTTGTTAATAGTAATGGACAATGTCTTTGTTGTCCAAAGTAATGGACAATGTCTTTGTTGTCAATAGTAATGGACAAAATCATTGTTGTTAATAGTAATGCACAATATCATTGTTGTCAATAGTAGTGGGCCCCGCATTGGATGTAATTGATAAATCTGCATATTTTGTTTTGAATTTAGAGTGAAGATGTGAATAGAAAGAAAGCAGGATTTTGAAAATAGGAAAAAAGTGTCTACAGTCAGCTATTGTAAAAACTTTAAGTATTGGTAAACATGAAATAGTTGTGCGGCAGACCTGAAAATCACTTACAAGGTACCACACATCATTATTACTCTTTAGACCAGATATCAAATCTCATATACAAGCTGCGGGGAAAATCCATCCATAGTCATAGTAAATAATCAAATATTGGTAAACAGGAAGTACTTGTAGTTGTGTGGCAGACCTGAAATCACTTACACGGTACCATACATCGTTTTCAAGGTTTACACCAAATATGAAATCATTTTCTAATAAACATGATGAGAAAACTTTGACGTAAATTTTCATCCGCATGCAGTCATAGTGACAAATCAAAGTATCAGTAAAGAGGAAGAAGCTGAAGTTGTGAGGCTGACTTGAAAATCACTTACACAGTGCAGTACATCATGATCATTACCAAGCTTTGGACCAAATATCAAATCATTCCCTTATACAAGAGCCGAGAAAACTTTGACGAAAAAAATTGTTGACAAACAGACTGACAGAGAGATGGACGGATTGACAGACATAGTGAAAACTATAGGGCACCCGCATTTCGATGCAGGGCCCAATTAATCGGGTATATTTCTGTGAATTGCGATTTGTCAAAACTTGATCAAGTGTTCATGTTGTATTTCCTTAGGATCCAAGTCCAATATTACTACATGCATAGGTAAAAAAAAAATGGCAGACTGCATGTTACTAAAATATATATTCTAAATATTCCTAACTGTCATTACAGTCTCCACGGCCAAACAGAATGAACTTTTTTCCTAAAAGTACAATTTTGTATTTGTTGTCTACTTATACAATATTTCACTAAATTCTCCATTATGTGTGTACTATATTAGCTGAAAAAATAAGTGAAGTACATTTACATTAATAACAGGGTCAGTTTCTTCTTAATATTAAGTTTCATTAGAGTTTCTTCATGTGGAAACCCATAACTGAAATATAAACCCAATAAAATATGTTAACATAGTTGTCTGGATTATACAGCGGAGGATTTTAACCCTCCTTTTTCAGTATTCAGTAAGTGGTGCTGCTATATCATATACACTGTACATGTATTTCTCCACCGGTCCTATTCGGTTAAACACCAATCCTCACATATTTATTTAATACAAATAAATAAATCAGTCAAACATCATTCTCACTTATTGATGTCATACAAATAAATAACCAAGCGTTGTACGACACTTTCAGATATCTAGTCTTCATCATAAAGTGTGGACACAATACTCTGTTTGTTACATTTTTGATGAGGATATAAATATTTTGGCCGTCTAGGTAAGCAAAATGTATGTACGGGTGTACAGTCAGAATAGTATGGTCATGCACTGCTGTCTGGAGAACGAATTCAGAAAAGAGATGAAGCAATTTTTTATATCATTATGTTTGCAATAATATATGCTGATCTTAGGTCAAAATAACTGGGTGAAATAATGGCATCATTGTAGAGATGCTGGCAGAATATCTTTATCCACTGTGCAGCGATAAGATCTCTGGGCTGATCTGAAATTAGAGGGCAAAGAATATCTTGTCCATGCCGAGGCTTCTTACTGGGCATCGATACTTTTTTTTCTCACCACAGACTATACAAGTTTGAAAAATGATAGATATCTAGAAACTAGAGTAATATTTTTCCTTCTTTGATGAAGTGGAAGTCTATTTTTGTCATAATATGCCCACTCCAAATATTACTAGAAACAAAGCACATGAAGTATATACCCCTCTCCTAAAATCTGCCTAGCCATAATTGTCAGGAAAAATATTAAATAGGTGAACAAGTGCACGATGAGACTATAGAAGATTCCACTGAATTACCATCAAGCTGTTTAGGAGGAGTTGTGGATTACAAAATTTGTACCCCCTTGTTGTTATAGTGCTAAGTCCCTGTTATGCCATATGAAACCCTAAAAAATTAGACTGATCAAAATATAAAATAGGAGGTGCCAAACTACACCATGTGAATAGGATTAATTAAAAATATCATAAAATTATGTCAAAGCATTTAGGAGGAGTTGCGGATACAAGATGTGTACCCCCTGTTGATATATTGCTAAGTCCATGATATGCCATGGATAACCCAAAAAATCAGTCTGATAAAAATTTAAAATAGGAGGTGCACCGTATGTTGATATATTGCCAAATCCTTGTTATGTCATCGGTAACCCCCCAAAAATCACTCTGATCACAATGTAAGATAGGACATGCTTAACCACATGACTAGACTATGATTCAATAAAAGTTTCACGAAATTCCATCAATCGGTTTACAAACAGAAGACATCCCCATCACTATATACCTCCCACTTAAAGCGGAAGTATAACAATTCAGACTTAACAACAATTTGCATAAATTTGAATTATTTTAAAATGAATAATATTCAATACCCAACAGTACAGTATACAGAAATACTAAACAGAAATAAAATGCGTAAAATAAGAACTGAAAAAAAGTTTGGGTTGCATGTTGAGATTTCTATAATTTTTGTTTACAAATTCTTCCCCGGTGGGCCACTTGTTTGAAAATCAAAATTTTAAAATTTTCTTACACAGCTACAAAATTTATTTAATAGTTATATATAGAAATAAAATGTTAATTGTCAATTTCAAAATTTTCGACCCATGTGGGCCCCTTGTTTGAAAATCAAAATGTATGTATATGATCATAATACATGTACATCTTGTATATAGAAGTAAAATGCATAAAATTTAAACTGCAAGAGGAGTTCAGGTCACACGCTTGAAATTGACAATTCTACATTTTGCGAACCCTGTGGACCCCTTCTTTGAAAATCAAAATTCTAAAACCTTATTGCACATCTACATGATGTATATGATCATAATATATAGAAACAAAATGCATTGAATTAAAACTGAAAGAGGAGTTTATGTCACACGCTTATGATTGAAAATTTCACAATTTTCAACCCCTATGGGCCCCTTGTTTGAAAATCAAAATTCTAAAACCTTATTGCACGTATACATGCAGTATATAACAATATTGCATAGAGACACAAAGTCTGAAATAAAAACTGATATAGTCCACGTCACATGAAAGTGTGACGGATGGAAGGACGGACGGTCAGACGGAGACGGACTATTTCATTCGAAAGTGCGGGGTTAATAAATAAATGTAATGTAATGTTCCATTCCAAATTAACAGGAAAGCTCATCTCGTCCCTGAAGCTCTGTTTCAAGTTAGTGATCAGATGATAAAATTAATATTAGTCTGAATACATACATGTATTGTACATGTAGCTATTTATGGTAACAAATGAGATGGTTTACATGTTTTCATAAAAACTGTTGATATTCTAATTTTTATGAATCAATGAAAAGCTCACCTCAAGTAAGTTCAACAGTTCACCCTCCTTCCAAGAAGATAATGTTCTTTAATACATGTATGATATCAGAAGACAAATTGATAACAAATATCCTGCCAGTTCAGTCAGCAGATCACATAAATGATTATGTATACCACTTAATTAGATAAATAACACAACAGTGCTAATAAGCACAGATGGTCAGTAAATTTATATTGATATTATTTAGTTCTAATTTGAAGATATGAGTAAAATAGAGTAAAATTTAAAAAAAATAAATAAAATCGAGAGCCGACACTTCCCCTCCGAACTTTTGGTTTTCTTATAATTAAACTTCTTGGATGTAAATAAAGTACATATGTATGTTTATTATATTGATTACATCCCAAATTATCAAGTTAAGAGAATAATATGAACTTCTTATATTATTTTAAAGCTTGATTCACTTTTAAGAATATTCACTCAGAGTGAAGAGATATTTACATAATCTAGATCATTTTATACATCATTGAAGAAACAGAAAATATGGTGCAACTGAAAACCAGCCCCAGAAAATTTGTATGTTCCAACCCTATATTCAGAGTTAGGCAACAAAAAAAAACTTAATCATGTTTTGTCATGCAATGTAAAACTTTATTTCTTTCAATTAAGCTACAATTTTCTAATTATGAATAACTATTCCAGGGTACGAAAACATTATTTAGGGAATTTTTTGTTTTGGGACGAGTTTAAACACATCTTCAGGCGATCTTTCAGTACGTGAACATGCATTTCCTTACAACTACCAAACCTCAGTAAACGTAGGCAGGGAAGTGCAAAACACTTGCTATATCTATTGCAATTATCCAGCGCATCTCGTGTTCTATTTTTCAGTCTATGTTGTGTTGAGAAGGAGTCCAAACGCAAGCCGTTTGAGGTTTGACTACAGTCATTCTGTTTGCAGAAAGGAGATTCATGGAATTTTCAGGAGTATTTTTCAGCTATCCAAATAGCCTGTTTTTTGTGAATTGTTGAATGAAGTCGGAGAAATAATTCCTGACAAATCTCATCACATTCATTTAGAACTGCGAATCGAATGCACCCTTTCTGTTCTTTAATTTGATGAAAAATCCAAGTTCCAAACATTTAAAAACGAAAATTAGATCATGTACCATTGATATGTTATGGTATATAGGATCAAAGAGAAGAAAAAAACTAGCAAAAAAAAAGCAGCACTGAGTGACTACCTTAATAGACGGATCGACATATACCTTGTCAATATTTAAACAATATCAGTAAATGTAATCTTTTAACAAAATTTTTAAAGGCACCATAAGATCGGTCAAGCCCACATCTTTCTATCAGGTCATTGATTGGTTTAACATCGTGACCAGAATCAAGTTTTGCAGGTATTTCCGATTTGGTAGTGTGCAATTGTAGTGCGAAAAAAGGGGGGGTACATTACAAAATGGTGAGGTGTTCTTACCGTGAGCCCATCCAAAACAGTTTTTGATTGCAGTATTGAAGCGATATGAAAATTAAGGATGGAAACTCACACACTTTGTATGACAGTATCAGTTTTCTTGTAAATGTCCATAATATGTAAATATATATATACACAGATGCCCCCTCCCCCCCCACGTCCCCTCTTTGTCTGTGACAAAAGATTTAATGTTGATTAAAGTTTTTCCAAAAAACAGACAAACGGACATTGCAGAAGTATGTGCCCCAAATCTTCGATTCGGGGGGCCAAAAGAAACTGTGGACGCCTCAGCACTAGAATCTATGACAAAGGGGATGATTTTGAATTTAAAAATTATCAATTTCCCTCACTTGGATAGAAATATACCAGCTTCACCTGCTTACTTGGTTTATATTTTCCAACTGATTCGCTACACCAAAGGATGTAACAAATACTCTGAATTCTTGAAACGTCATCAAATTCTGACAAAACGCTTACTGAAACAAGGATTTATAAGATCACGCCTTGAAGTTTCCTTCCAAAATGTTTTTGGCAGATATCAAGACCTTGTCAAAAAAATATTCAGTTACCTTTTCAGATATGATTAATGATGGTCTTGATAATATTTAAATACAGTGGTACATTGTTGCAGTGCTGTGTTGTCTATTTGGCTACACCGGATTTACAGTAGCTGTTTAGGCTATTTCATACAGAACTATAAAAGTTGTCATATAAGTGGGAGGTTTGGCATGCCGTAAAACCTGGTTTAAC
>JAOXYH010046971.1:0-11388 GCA_028566455.1 Botula fusca | reverse complement strand
CCATTGCGGTTACCAATTTTCCGGTGGTGTGATACTTATTTTGTCATATGTTTATGGACTTTGATTTTGTCTACGGAAGATTAGTGTTCGGATATTGTGTTATGCACTTTATTTAGAAAGATACGTTGGAGTTGGGTCGCCGGTTGCCTTTTGGTGAAAGGAGCATAAAACTTATTGTCTTTATAGCCTATGCAAAGGCATTTACGCCATCTTGGATATGGAAATTAGAAAAATGCTTATAATTTCTGGATATGACTCATAAAGTGTCCGTATAACACCCGCTGGCGGTCAAGTCGTACTCGTGGTTAGCAACATTCATAAAATGACAAAAATATTTTAAGCTATCGTAAAGTTCAGGATTATTCTGACGCCAACACATTTCGCATTGGATGTGCACATCTTGTAAATTAATTACTGGTCAGCTATGCTAAAGACAAAACTTTGGAAGACCACAACTGATATAAAAAATTTGAAAAGGCGTGAACATGCTAAAATGACGGAAATATGTAACGGACAGAGTTTTGCATGAGGGAGACAGCTCCGTAGGTTTTTTTTTTTTTAATTTTGAGGAATTTAAACACGTGCAATTTAAAAGTATCATTTCGAGACAGTACCGAAGTACTAGCTACTGAGCTGGAGATACCCTCGGGGACTTACAGTTCATCAGCAGTGGCATCGGCTCAGTGGTAGTAAAACAAAGTGTGATTTTGATGCATCGGATGTGCACATTTCGTAAATAAATTACTTTTCAGCGATGCTAAAGACTAATACTTTGGAAGACCACAACTGAAATAAAAAATTGAAAAGGCGTGAACAAGCCTAAATTAATATTTGATAGTATTTGTTTTAAGTGTTTATTTTAAGGCTGACAGCCGAAAGGCAAACTCGATAACTGCCGGGTATATATCAAATACCAGATATTATTTAATACTAAAATTGAAAATTATATTAAAACTATTAATACATCTGTAACGGGACTGTTTGTTTATTCCCGTCTTCTATACATAACTTCCGAGTTCAGTGAGATAAAACGATTCGTAAAGTTTCGATGATTTATTTTGTAGCGGCGTCTGCAAAATCAGATGCACATATAGTTCATGTTGAATTAATTACAGTTTGTATACAGTTTAGAGATGAGCAAGTTGTGTAATTGTTCTTACCAGAGTGTAAGAATTTATGTACTGGCAGTTGAAATATACTGTAGCGTTGTTTTTGCTGTCAGAAACCAAGGAAACGAAACCCGGAATTGCCTGGCGTTTTATAGTCCCCAATGACGTCATTGGCCCGGCCGGGGTTCCGGGACCGGAAGTGTCCCGGTGAGGGAGAAATCAAAGAATGGCCGGGACCAACGGGGATTTAACCAAACTGGGACTATAAATAAAGGGACAGAAATGAAACCAAACCCATAAAATAGCCAATAAGAACAATATACACAACAAGCTACCGTCACACTCCCTCCCTCTTAAGACCTAATGTGTCAAGTTGACACATTAGTCCCAAAAGGGGAGAATACATCCTAAAATACAATGAGTTATAATTTAGCAATTATATACAAATACAACAATATAACAATAAAGATGAAATAGCATTTAAAAGTTCAACATTCATGTCCAATGTCAAGGTACCTGAAATAAGAACAAAATACAATATATTAATAAACAATTGAATTATTTTCCTGTAATAAAAGTTAACAATATAATAAATACACAATAAGTCACACAATGGAAATGTCTCTCACAATTGTCACAAATGCTATATGTCATCAGTATACGGACGGAAATAGGATACGGACGGAATGTTCATCAGTGTAAATACGGTAAGTCCAAGAAATGTTCATCAGGGAGATACAAAGCGGAGTCTAGGAGAAGATAAGTAGATTGGCAACGGAAGACGGCAACGGAATTCAGACGATTACTGTAGAAGGTCGACACTGAAAAGCTGATCCCTCCATTTCATTTCAGCTATTTGTCGTTTTAGTTCACGGTTCTCTGCTTCCAGTTTCCTCCTAGCCTCTCGGTCCTTCTGACGGCTGGTTTCTTCTTTCATTGTCTCCAGGCGAAGTTTGGCGGCTTCCCGGAGCCGCCCAATCTGGTCCATACTATTACACAGCCAAACCAACAGGGCTTCAAGCTCCTGACGAGTCTCCGGAAGAGCTGGAAGCATAAGAGGAGGAAGATCCGAATTGGAGGTTTGGGTGGAGAAATCCTTTGATGATTGGTCCAGAAAACGGCGGACTGCAGAATCGTCACTGGCAGACATATGACCAAGATGGTCATTTCTGTCCAGAAGACAACCAACCTGGTTGTTTACCGAAGCAAGTGAATGAGTTGTAGAGGGCGTCCTGGTCTTGTACTCCTCAATAGAAATTCGGGAAGACATACTCAATGGCGTGACGTGTGGCTGGACGGGTGGCAAATCTGGAAGAGGAAGCAGAGGAGGTCTTGTTGATGGTACAGGTACAGAAGCAGGAATCTTGACGGTTACCGGAGGAGAATTGCTGGTAGCTGTAGATGATGGCACTGAGGTGGTAGAGATTTTTGTACGGCCACGGAAAATAAAGAAGCCCGGATCCACGAAGTTTTTGTTTTCCTGCACTTCTTTCTTGCTGCTGGCCAGATGTTCCTCCAGTTTTATGTTGTCCACAATCTCGTGTACTTTCCTGAGGTGCACTTTCATGTCTGCCCTCCTCCTACAGTGGGCTTTACACAGAGGCATTGGGCAGCTGTAAGTGATGGTAAGAAACAAGTGTTTCTCATCCCAATGCCTCTGGTACTTTGTCTTTGACGAAAATGTGTTTTTCTCACATCCTGAGATGGGACACTCCATTTTACTCGAATAGAAAAATTCAATTCTGTTTTCATCTGATGCACCTTCATCGAAGTCTCCATCAGCGAAGATTTCCAACTCCATATTTCTGAAAGGAAGACAGAACAATTACTGGTTTGTCAATAATTGTAGTACTGAACAAATCATTCAGTTTATTGAAAATGATCAAGAGGCAAACTTTTGTTTTTATTTTGACCTGGCCCTTATTAGCCAGTTCTGGAGAAAATGTATGAAAAGACTCGGAAACATGCACCCATATACGTAACCGAAAGCTAAAGCCCATGGTCTACAAATTTGACGTATAAGAGAACATGAAAATCTTAGCTTATCTTTAAGCTACATAACATTGGTCCACATCGACCAATTTCGCTATTTTGCTTTAACCGATCCCCATTGATCAGTATATTTTGAAAGTATCTGGTAGACCTAAAGCACCGAAAGTATACATGGCGAACTATAAAATCAGTAGGCATACACAGCATACTATCACTATGGAATTAAAACAAATCAAAACAAATTACATTGCCAGTATGATCCATTTTGTTTTCAATAAACTGAAAACTTGTGTCAGATAACTACTTAATAAGTACTTAATGTACTTTTATTTCATCTGTAGTAAATGAAATAATGTCAGGGAAAAAACTAAATTTTTTTGTTGTTGTTGTGTTGTTGTTGTTGACTCGAATTGTACATATGAACTATGTCTATTATTACACTGTATTGTAGTATGCGGATTGCACGCTTGGTACCCAAATTAGTACCACAATGAAACGATATAATTAAATACCCAACTTAGTATCGTGCTTGGAAAATGGTGTACTCAAACTAGTACCGTACTGAAATATTAGTATAAATAAGGTATACAACTTAGTACCATGCTGAAATATTGATATAACTAGGTACACAAATTAGTACCGTACTGAGATATTAGTATAAATATGGTACACAACCTAGTACCGTGCTGAAATATTGATATAACTAGGTACACAAATTAGTACCGTATGACTTATTTGGATTACTTATTTAGCAATTATCTAATATTTTAGATCAAGTACACTACACACAACTGTACTGCACCACAATACCCCCCTTCCCCTTAAAAAAAACAGTCGTTTGACTGTGAACATGTTATTAAAAATTAACGATGAACTATGGAGAAAACTTTATTGGAGGTTTAATAAGTCTTCCCCGTCTGCTATATTTTGGAGACTGTGTGTTTGAGTCAGCAAAGTTCTGACTTTCATGTGGAACCTCCTCTAAACGATCATCAGTAATATCCTCCAAGATGGGTTGATTCACATAATGTGTATCTAAAAGTATACTTTCATCCTGACTTTTTGTAGTGTCAGTATTATCTAGTGTCTGAAGTGGTTTTAGATGGTCCACATGGACCACTTTCAGTTTTGAATTCTGACAATCTTTTATTTCATATGTGATGTCTGACAACTTTCTGTGTATTATGAAGGGTCCAGTCCATCCAAGACCTAATTTTTGGTTTGCTTTTGGCGGGTACCACCGAAGAACTTTATTGCCTATTTCAAATTGTCTGTGCTTGAGTTTGAAATCGTGATATTTTTTCTGTTTTTGGAAACTGGTTTGTAAGTTTTCGTGTGCTATGTCGATTGCTCTTTGCATGGCATCGCGCATCCATTCTATATACTGGCTTGGACAAGCGGTTTGATTCTGGGCATTCTTTGACCCAGTCAAAATATCAATAGGAAAAGAAATTTCACGTCCAAGCATAAGTAAATTTGGGCTGCATTTGGTGCTGTCATGGATGCACCCTCTGTATGCCATGGTAACATATGGTAGATGGTCGTCCCAGTCGTCTTGGTTTTCATTGACGAACACAGCCAATATCTGTTGAAGGGTCCTGTTGTAACGCTCTACCATGCCGTCTGACTGGGGATGATAGGGCGTGGTTCTACTTTTCTCAATCTCAAGAATTTCGCACATGTTAGCGAAAAGGTTGGACTCGAACTCACGGCCCTGATCTGTATGTATACGGCATGGCGTTCCAAATCGGCAAATAAATTCCGTTACAAGCTTATCAGCCACAGTCTGAGCGCAATGCTCCTTGAGAGCGTAAGCTTCAGTCCATTTACTAAAATAATCCGACACCACCATGATATACTGGTTTCCCTGCTCTGTTACTGGAAGTGGACCCATTAAATCTATGGCGATACATTCCATTGGACCGTAGACGGTAGTGTGATGCAATGGAGATTTTCCGAGTCCAGGGCCTGGCTTTCTTTTCTGACACAATTCGCAGGTTTGGCACCACCTTGTAATGTCCGCAGTCATACCAGGCCAATAGAACCGAGCTCGGACTTTTGATAGGGTCTTTTCGCGTCCGAAATGGCCAGCTGTTCTGCAATCGTGTAGGTGATGGAATATTTCTTGGCGAATTTGCTTGGGTGCGACAAGCTGCAGATGCACAGTACTGTCCTCATTCTCCCATCGTCTGTACAGGATATTACCATCAATTTCGAGCAGTTCCCACTGTTTTAGCAAAATGCCAAGTTCGTGGTTGGGTGTATTGAATTGTGGTTTCTCGGTGGTGTATGTTTTGAGCAGATCCATCATTGATCTGATTGTTTCATCTTCGCTCTGGTGCTGTTCTAATTGTGCTATGCTCCACTGATTTAGCCAATTTGACTCTGGTTGTGTTCGACTGTTTTGCATGTTGATGTGTTGTGAAACTGCAGCAACAGGACAATTAGCTTCTGTGTTTCCAGTGCTACACTGCGAGCAATCTATTCTTTGACATCTACGTCGCGGACGGCGAGATAGTGCATCTGCATTGCCGTGTAATGTACCTTTCCTGTGTCTTATTTCGAAGTCATACGTGTCGAGTGCAGAGATCCAGCGAGCCACCATCCCTTCGGGCTCTTTAAAGTTCTTTAACCACGTAAGGGATGAGTGGTCGGTACGAAGGAGAAAGTGTCTCCCATACAGGAAATGTTTAAATTGTTTGACGAAAATGACAACAGCTAACAGTTCTCGGAAAGTAGTGCAATATCTCATCTGGGACCTCGACAGTGTTTTGCTACCGTAAGAGATAACTTTCTCTTCCCCGTCCTGAACTTGTGAAAGCACAGCGCCAATTCCGTAGGCGCTTGCGTCTGTGTCTAGTATAAACATGTCGTTTCTGGTTGGATACGCTAAAATCGGAGCTGTAATTAGTGCATGTTTTAATGTGAGAAAAGCTTCATCGCACTTATCAGACCAGACAAATTTCTGGTCTTTCCGAGTTAACTGTGTCAGTGGAAATGAAATTGTAGAGAAGTTAGGGATGAACTTGCGATAGTAGGACGCGATGCCAAGAAAAGAGCGCACGTTTGAAATGTTCTCCGGTGTCGGCCAATTTTTGATTGAATCAACTTTGCTTGGGTCACACTTGATCCCTTTGTCAGAGACAACGTGTCCCAAATAAGACACCTCCTCTTCGAACAGAGCACATTTCTTTGGTTTCAGTTTGAGGTTCGCGGTTCTGAATCTCTGAAAAACGGTGGTCAAATTTTGCAGTGTTTCTTCGAAAGATTTACCAAAGACAATAACATCGTCGAGATACACTAGGCATCTCTCCCATTGCATCCCGCTCAATACAATCTCCATGAGACGTTCAAAACTGGCCGGACTGTTAGCGAGTCCGAACGGCATACATTTGAACTGGAAGAGCCCCTTGTGCGTGGCAAATGCAGTCTTCTGTCTGTCCCTATCACTAACCCGTAGCTGCCAGTACCCGCTGGCCATGTCCATGACACAAAAATACTTTGCGCCTGCCAGCGAGTCCAAAGACTCGTCGATCCGGGGAAGCGGATATGCATCTTTGCGTGTGACACTGTTGAGCTTCCGATAATCGACGCAGAAGCGAGTCGAGCCGTCCTTTTTCTTTACGAGGACAATTGGTGCTGCCCACGGAGAGTTACTGGGTTCGATGATATCTTGCTTCAACATTTTTTCAATTTCTTTTTCAGCGACCTCTCTCATGTGGATTGGCAATCTCCGCGGGGGAAGCTTTATTGGTTTAGCGTCACCCGTGTCAATAGTGTGTTCAGCGAGATCAGTTTGCCCTAGCGCTCCGTCAGGTCCAACGAAAATGTCGGAAAAATTGTGTATTACATTAGTGAGTGTGATACGCTGACTACGTGAAAGCTTCTTAGATGCTTTTTCTATAAGTGGTTGTAAATGTGTTGGGAGAGTTGGTACACTCTCCGTTTGTATGGAGGAAACTCTTTGCTGGAGATCAAATTTATTCCCTTTGTTTAATTTGTTCTTATTTGTGAATTGATGTTCGACAGGGTGCACCGTTGCCACTTGTACATTTTTCTTCAGTATTTTAGGGTTAGGCGTTGGGTTCATTATGGAGAACACTACATTAGCTTTCGAGGTTTCTGTTATCGACTTTGGTAATACTACATGTTCACTGCCCCTAAATTTATCTAATGGCTCAATACAGCCATCTTCCCCACCAGGAAAATGCCCACGGATTTCCCCTTTTACAAACATTTCACTATGTGCAGGAATGTGAACCGTTTCTACCAAGTGCACTCTTGCACATCTTACGTCCAGGCTACCTTCTCTTAACAACTGAACATCAACAACAGGAGAGCATAACCTCCCCTTTCCAGTGTCTATAACAAATGAGTTACTGGACAAAAAGTCCAAACCTAAAATACCAGGCATACCCCTTAATTCTGCCACAATTACAGAATTTGTGAATGTTTTACCCCCAAGTTTAAAAGACAGTTTTGTTTCCCCAAATACTTTTAATGGTTCACCATCTGCAGTTGCTAATGTTGAAGTTACTTTGGATAGTTCTTTATTAGCACAATTTAATTCATCATAACATTCTTTTGAAATCAGTGTCACTGCTGATCCAGTGTCAATCAACATATCGGTATCTAAATCACCAACTTCAATATTAGCAAACCAACAGTTATTAGAAATTGCAGACAATCTCATAATTAATGGCCTCTTTGTTTGTGTTTTATTGTTCATATTCACGTGGGCTGGACTGCCGGCCTCAAGTACAGCCCGATCTATTTTAAAGTTTCAGATTGCATGGGATTAAAGTTTGTGTTTAGGTGGGTCTTTCTGGTTGTGTTGTTGTTTGTTTGTCTCCTGTTATTTTCAAATGGACAATTTCTGCTGATGTGTCCTTCCTGCTGACAATTAAAGCATGTAATATTTTTATAGTCTCTTGATTTTTGGTCGCTTCTACTACTATAATTATAGTCTGTAGTTTGACCCTTTGTCATACTAGCTAAGGTTTGTTGGATAGCTTTAACTGAATCGGCCAATTCTTGTATGTTTGGTTCGTTTTTGTTGTCTGTTTTACATGTTTGTGCCCCTTTCACGGCGAATACATTAACATTTTCGTCAGGTCTTGGTTTACGGTATTGTGAATTCTGTGTTCCTTCAAACGCTTCGAATTCCACTGCCAGTGATATTGCCTTATCGAGCGTTGAAGGGTGTGAAAATTGCACGTAGCGCTTCAACTCTGGGTTACCTAACCCAGATACATATTGCTCGATAACAAGCGATTCCCGCATGTTCATAGGAATTTGAGGGAATGCTCGACTTGCTATTCTCTTCAACGAATAGCCATACTCGGCTGCAGACTCGTCGCGGTTTCTTCTTCGACTCCTAAATTCACACCGATGCGCCGTTTCCCGCTCAGGAGGACAGAAACGCTGCGTTAAGGCTGATTTCAGCCTGCCATAATCCGACAGTTCTGCTGTAGTAAGCTCACTCAGCACCCTCTGAGCGTTGCCGCGGAGACAAATTGACAGTTGAGCAGCTTTCTCTTGATCGGTCCACTCATTCCACTTGGCGACCTGCTCAAAGTGGCAGATGTAATCAGGCCATTCCACTTTGTCACCGTTATATGTGTCGGGTTCTTTTTCTTTTCTTTTGTTTCTCGTACACCGCGAACTGGGTATGTTGCAAATGTTCATTGGAACATTATCATCATTGACTTTGCGTATGTATTCATCAGTATAGGGCGAATGTGCCCCTACTACATTAGCTGGGTCTGTGGTGCCTCCGCGCTTTGTTTGATTGCAATAACAATTGTGATTATGTGTAGGATTACTAGTATCATACCCTACATAGGAAGGGTAGCTGGTGGATTGACGGGTATTTTGTGTGTAGGGGTCATTGAAAGTCAGAGCCGTATTGCTGTGTACCCTAGGTGTAGATTGATTTCTATCTGTTGGTACAGAAAACCTAGTTAAATCTGGTACCCTGTAGTTTGCCTCCATTGCGGGAGTAAAATTTTTGTCTGTGTTATTCTGATTTGGGTTTGTAACACAGGTTTGAAAGTTTTGTTTTAAAACCTCATTTACATGTATACTTTGAGACATGTTACTATCATCATATTTCTCAGTGCTTGTAACTTTTTTATTTGAAGTATTTCCGTTCTCTCCAGAGTAAGAGTAACTCTTTTTCATAGGGGCTGCCCTATTGCTCCCCATATATCCAAAATACTCATTTTGATGCTCGTGGACATTTTCAGGTTCTGTTCTTTGTTTTGTACTTGGGTTACATTGTTCATAGAGCAAGCGCTCTGGTGTAGTAAAAGAATCATTTCCCGTCGTTTGAATAAATTTCTGAACGTTTATTTCATCATTTACCCGCTTTTGTTGTTCCCCGTTTGTGCCTCTGTGACATTCCGATGTCACGTGATCAGACGTAAACTGAACGACGTCATTTTGTGTATCGATAACGCCAGTCGGACATGTTTGACGTGAACACGCGAATTTGGTGTCTGGTTTTACGGACAAATGTGCCCGTTTTGAAGACCCATCATCATATTCATAAACCTCATACGATCGTCTTTCATCTTCTTTACACGATTTGTGGGTTGGCAAAGACAACGTAACAGGAAAATCTTCCCGTTTGCGAAATGTGTTTTCAAAACTTGTGTCAGTGTCATGGCCATGTTGTGTAAAATCTGTGTTTGGAGAGGGATAATTAACATTTTCATTCGTAGGAGATGCACTGTGGACTCTGTCGTTTTGATATTTTGTTTGTATGTAATTATTTGTGCCCGAAACATCAACAGACTTTGGATTCGTATGAGCAAAATGTTCATCTTGGAGTGGACTGACTGTGGAATTGGTGATTCTTGTTTCGGGTAAGTCTTTGTTTTTCATACTCATGTCCATCATTTCTACATATTTTGGTTTGTGTGTCTCTTGGTTTTGAACTGCATTATGTATTCCAACATCTCGATTTTGTTGAACAAAGCTATTACTAAACAGTCGCCTTTTTGCTGACCTGGAAACATCAACGACTTTTCTGGCGGAAGCCATTTCAGTGTTTTTTTTTTCCAAAAATTGATAATATTGCCAAGTGTAAATTTCATTTTATTCCATTAGAATGTGTAGAATCGTGTTTTATCCCGTGAACGAGCCCCCAAAATGTAACAGGATTGTAAAACCAAGCGAAACAATTGCAAAAAAGTAATTTTCATGATAAAAATTAGCATTTTAAATATTCAAATTCTCACAAATTCATGTCAAACAAGTCGACATTCTATCGAGGATAGTAGTTTTTTATTCGTAGTTTCATTTCTAACATCCACACATTTGGAATAACCACGGTCAATTAGTTTCAATTCAGTTTACAGTTAAGTTTTCAAATGTCCAATGAGAAAATTTTTATTTGAAACTACCATAAGTACATTTACGCAGACAAGTTGTTATACAAATGAAAGAAAACATTTTAAACTAAATTAACGGTTAAAAATGAATTAACAATAGAAAACTCATGTGAAAAATCGACTTTTTCGTAAATGTCGTGTGTGCGTTTTATCAGTTTGGCGAACGTTACTGTAACTTTGCACGTTGATTACCATTAACGACGTTTTGCATTAATTTAGACAATTTTTGTATTGTCCACTATCACAATTTGATATTTTTTGTATGTTCTTTTTTAACTATAAATTCAGAAACATTTATACATATGTTATGAAACCTGTTAGTGAGAAAAAGAGAAACATTTGCAGTTGTAACGGCTCTCTTCAACTCTTGTCTATTTAACCTCCAAAATAAAGTACAAAAGTTTCATTTGATTGAAGTTTACAGGAGTATTTCAGTTATATCGTGGCGGTCAGCTTTAGTGGCGGAGGAAGCCGGAGTTCCCGAAGGGAACCGCCGACTTTGGGCAGGTTACTGAAAAACCTTATCATGTACGGTTGCAAGTCGAGTGCACCATTTTTTGCTGTTGACAAAGTGAGGCGTGAACTCACAATCCAGAGCTGAGAGGCTACATTGTACCTTAACCACTCGGTCACCCAGGCCTCCCAAATAAAGTTTCACAAGTCTCTTTTAAAGTGTTGATACTAGGGAAAGACTACCATATATCTTACTTGTTACTATTCTATGATTTTTTTATTTTTTACAATGTAGGTTTTATTTCTTTTGGTTTTGGTTTATAAATTTGGAGTGGGGGCTTTAAGGCATACTAATGGCCTAAAATTAGAAAGTAGGAAATAAAATGGTTATGCTATTACATACAAAGTTGAATAAATATGCATTACGAAAACAGTAT
>JAOXYH010046861.1:0-11390 GCA_028566455.1 Botula fusca | reverse complement strand
GTGAGCGATACAGGCTCTTTGAGAGACTCTTGTTATGGTATTTTCATAACACTGTTGTCATTTAACAAAAAGCATTCCGAGAACGATACAATTGTCTCTATTTTTTTTGTTGTTAATTGTTTAGACTTGCTGTCTGCAGTTATTTGTATTGAGTCCTTTTTATTGTTGAGTTTAATAGTGTTCCATTGTTTTACCAATGAACTAGAAATAAGGAGTTGCTGACGTTTTACAAGTACGAGGTAGTTTCACCCCGCTAAATTTTCATATGCCTCTCTCAAGTCAGGAACTTGTACAATGTATTTCCAGCATAGGCGTAGGAGTGGTTTTGTAAGTGGGGGGAGGGGGCAAACTTCTAAAAGTGTAAACAAAAAAAAAAAAAAAAAAAAAAACTATATCTATAGTTCGTGTTCACTACTGGTGCCCAACCTTATAGTTATATAGCTATTAGCCCAGGAAAGAACCTCAACAGAACCTGAAATTTTGTTATTGTTTTTTTCAAAAAGCCTAAAAAATCAGTTTAAAACTTTAATATATTTGGCAATAAGTGGGGACAAAAACATAGTTTTGCTCCCCCTTTAAAAAAAGGGGGCATTTGCCCATTTGCCCTCCCCTGCTCCTACGCCCATGTCCAGTGGTTGTTCTTGTCTTCAGATAGTTTTTGATATAGAACTGGTGCTTACTTTGGATTTGTGGTCAGCTTAGGCAAATGTTGGACACATATTGGTGTGGACTATGAATAGAAAAGAAATATACAAGTCCTTCCATCGTTGTCATGTGTTATCGTTCCTGCCTCAGACCATCAGACTCTGAATTACAGCAAACACACCATCTTGATGCTGACTTTGGATTTGTGGTCAATTCGGGCGAATGTTTCACACATATTGGTGTGAACTGTGGAGAGTAGGGAAATAGACAAGTCCTTCCACGCTTTCCTGCCTCAGACCATCAGACCATGATTTACAGCAAACACACCACCTTGATGCTTACTTTGGATATGTGGTCAATTCGGGCGAATGTTTGACACATTTGGTGTGAACTATGGAGAGTAGGGAAATAGCATTCCTGCCTCAGACCATCAGACCATGATTTACAGCAAACACATCATTTTCATGCTTACTTTGGATTTGTGGTCAATTCGGGCGAATGTTTGACACATATTGGTGTGAACTGTGGAGAGTAGGGAAATAGACAAGTCCTTCTACGCTTTCCTGCCTCAGACCATCAGACCATGATTTACAGCAAACATACCACCTTGATGCTTTCTTTGGATTTGTGGTCAATTCGGGCGAATGTTTGACACATATTGGTGTGAATTATGGAGAGTAGAGAAACAGACAAGTCCTTCCACGCTTTCCTGCCTTAGACCATCAGACCATGATTTACAGCAAAAACACCATCCTTTTCTATTGGCCTTCTTGTGGCCAAGTCTTGGAAGATTGTTTACAGTAGGTATCAACGTAGAAACATGGCTTATCCATTGCTATGACACTGCTGATATTTATGCCAACGTTCCTAATTTTATATTTTGTAAATTAATTTCTAGGCATCTGTGCAGAAAGGTATCCAGGTGGTATTCATTTCCAGATCTCTCTCCGTAAAATAATTACTTCAGTCTTTGATCTTTTGCTTATCTGACTATTTATTCCATATTTTAGTATATTGTGGTAGACCTGTCTTGCGTGGTCTTGTCTTTAGTCATTAGCTCCACCTTGTTGACTTTCATCCTCTTTAGTACGGTGACCAATGAGGAAAAATACGCTTAATTATCGAGTTTAAGGTACCGGCATAACACACGGCTAAATTATATCGTTAGAAAGAGGAAACCATGTACTATAGTCATGTCGTACAAATCAAATGTGGTCATGTTTTTGTAAAATTGGGGTCAAATGTTATCACATGATATCTTTGAGAAAGTAAAAGATCGGCAAACAAGAGTTGTCTCCCGTAATCCCTTCTGTAAAGTTTCAAAATGACGTGGTATATTTGTAGCTGTTTTAAAGTTTAATCCTCGATATCAAAATTCGTAGTCTTATCGCAAAAAATTACGTTAGAGTGACGGTTTAAAGACAGTCATTCATTTTTGACGTTTTGCTACCTATTAAATTTAAGTATGACCTTCACCTTTCACATATTCAACATTTGCAACCATTATGCTCTTATTCATAAATTCAACCGAGCATAAAGCATTTATAAAGACAACAAACACTGTATTTGGATAAACAGCTCGCCGCGACAGCACAGAGAGCATCGAAGATAAAGAAAGACCATGTTTGGATTTAGTACCAAATATCTATAAACCAAGCTTTTGGGAAACTGACAATTTTAATTGTGTGTCCTCTTTGACATATCCGTCTTTAGCCTTATCGCTTTTCCATCTTCCGTGCTTTTTAAACAGTCTGTCATCAACACCTGCATTAGCTGCAGCAGATGCACCTCCTGATCTCAAACTATGAAGACCAAATTTGGTCTTATCAAGGCCGATTGTTTCAAGTGCAGACAGTAAAATTTCTCTAGCACGGGTATAAGAAATTGGACCTGTGTTTCTTAGTTTGTATGAATTTGTGGATTTACAAAATGATACCGATCTGAACAAAAATTCAGTAGAATTTTCATGAATGTTGGCTAATTTGAGATATCTTTTAAGAACAGCAACAGGACACGTCTTATTCCCAGTGTTAGAAATTAAAACTTCCTTCCCTTCCCTGTAAACGTCTGTCTTGCTTTTCTCTAAATGTAAAGCCATATGAGAAGAGTAAAACTTAATATCAACCCGTCTCAAGTTAGCCAACTCAGAAAATCTCAAAAATCCTGCGTAAGCAAGGAGACACATACATGCAATTCTAATGTCCTTCAAATTACAAGATTGGTTAGCATAAATATCTACAATTTTTTGTAAAATATCAGGAGTGATAGGTTCTTTCTAACGACTGAATGGAATGTCTTGCGATGGGCACCTTCTCGAACAGACGCTACTAATTCATTATCACATGGATTATCAAACCCGGCTATCTTATGAGCCCATCCTATTCCATATATCGCCTCATCTAACTTGGACACCGAATTTGCTGACTCAGTCAATTGTATCAAATACATAGAAATATGTAACTTATTTGCAGGAAGAGCTGATAAAGAATGAGAATTAGCCCACTTACTCCATGCTTTAAAGGCATATCTGTAGCTCTTCTGTGTATTCACCGACTTTGAAGACATAACAAATTCAGGCAACTTCTGGTACAAGTCAACTAACTGTGGGTCATCATGTAGAAGTGACGGAAATTCACGCCATTGTCCAATGGAAAAAACGTCTGAAAAATGTAATGACACAATAACACAATAATAAAGTTATTTCTTTAAAACTATTTACATATACAACGTTACCATGCCACTACAATATCTCCACACTCAGATATTAGGGCCCTGTAACTACCGTGGCCTTGCCGAGCTACAATATCTATCACAAGATACTAGGGCCATGCCACACAAAAACTCACTGATATATAAATATATACTAACACAAAACTTTACTGACCATGCCAGCTACAATATCTGAATAGATATTAGGGCCATGTCGATCTTGCATCAAGCAAGACAGCTAGAACAGAAGTTCCGAATGGCTCAGAGCCAAATATAGAGTTCTTATTTGAACCATGTACAAAAATACCAGATGTATTTTTAAATTCTATAACATCTTTAACATAACTACGATAGACAAAATTCTGATCAAAGATCAATGGCCAGTAAGCAGCCGATGTCCATCTTGGTACAATCAAAGTACCTGTAGCTCTACAAGCTATCAAATGCTTTATTGTTCTAATAACAAGGTTTATCGGAGGCACTAACCAATTGTTTTCCGAAGACCAATCTTGGGAAAATGCATCAATAGCTTCTGAATGGGGTTGCCAGAAAAGCGAGTTAAATCTGTTAAGTTTAGCGTTTAAAGAACTAGCAAATCTATCGACCGTAAATGGTCCCCACATTTCATCTAAAAACGAGAAAAACTTTTGAGATACACCCCAGTCTTCATAATCAAGCATCTTGCTGATGTAATCGGCCTTTTCATTCTCAGTTCTAGGTATCCATTGTATGTCAATTGATATACCCATTCTGAGACAAACAGAAAATATTGATTTTGCAATGACATGCAAACTTTCATTCATACTCCCCGTGTTAACTATTTTAACACAATTTTGGTTATCTGTGAACCACTTTATAACTTTGCCAGAAAAACTGTCCTTAAAGGAAAGGAGGGCTAATTCAATAGCTTTAAGCTCCCTCCATGTTGAACTCTGAATAGATTCACAGGAAGTCCACATCTTGTGGAAAATCTTGTTTTCTATTTCGACAGTATAGGCACCTGCAGCCACGTTACTAGCGTCTGAATAAACTACAACTGCTGATTTTGTGTAAGAATCTAACTTTCGACGGTTTATTTTGATGATATTATCCAACCAGAATTTTAATTCAGAATAAACTTCACCAGAATTGTTGAGCAAAAGTAATTTATCCCAGTCATTTCTAGATTCAATAGCCATATAGCAAAATTTTGACATGATTCTAGCAACATTTCCAATAACCGGTGTCATAGATATTATCCTTCCTACCACCTGGGCAAGCATTCTAGCCGTGAATACAGGAAAATTACCTAAAATTGACTGGAGTGAATATAATAAATCATTTATTCGCCTTTCTGGAATATAAATACACAATTCTTTGGAATTCCACATGATTCCTAGCCACTCAAGTTCAGTCACTGGTGAAAAAAATAGACTTTTCTTCATTTATTAGAAAACCAGCTTCAATCAAGGATTGTTTGACAAATTTTGAATCTTCTGCACATCTTACCTTATCCAGGCTTAATCCAAAGCCATCATCAAGGTACAGTATAACATTAAGACCATTTTCTCTCCAAAATTTTACAACAGGCCTAAGACATTTTGTGAAAATATAAGGACCAGTTGTAATTCCAAAGGGTAACACTGTGTAACAGTAAAAACTACCTTCCCATTCAAAACCAAGATAGGTTTGATGCTGTGGACATATATTAATATGAAAGTAACCAGACTTCAGATCAAATTTAAACATATATTTATCTCTTTCAAAATACTGAATGGCTACTTTCCAGTCTTCAAATTTTATCCTGTCTCTTTTTATGAACTTGTTCAAAATACTCAGATCTAAAATTAAACGTTTCTTACCAGATTTTTGGATAGCCACGCTTAGAGGATTAACAGTGATAGGTTTGAACGGTACTTGAACTACACAACCTGACTGAACCAGCTCAAAAATTGTTTGAGAAACAAATTCTTTATGCTGAAGAGCTGATCTATTGTTTCGATGAAACATTTTTGTCGGAGTCTGTAAAAAAGGAATAACATACCCATTTTTCAAAGTATCGATCACAAAGGAATTTGCACCTATCTTTTCCCAATAATTTAAATGTGCAGCTAAGCGACCTTTAACCCCGTTAAATTGATCTAAAGACTGACAGTTATCTTCAAAGAACTTGACCTGTTCGAGAAAATTATCATCATATTCGTCATTAGAAAGGGGCGATGTTACAGTTGATGAATACTTATCATTAATAACTGTCTGAGCTCCTGTATTAGGCCATGTCTCACTGCTTCTGGACTGTTGATGTGGTGTAATTTCCCGATTTGACGCTGGCGAGTAGGGGACAGTTCTTTCTCCAATGTCCAAGCTGTCTGCAGTAGTAACAGACGTCTGATAAGCAAGGCTCACGCCTTGCGGCGCCACCACGAAAGGGCTGAGGATTACGAACATAGAGATGACCATATGCAGGATTTGGTACGGTTTCACTTGGCTGCTGACGAGGTGGAACTTTTGGATAGGGTTGTGGGCGAGATTTCGACTTTTCCTTCGCATTGCGGAGTGCTCGATTTTCGGCCTGTCTGATTCTTTTTTCATCATCGGAGTCTTCGGCGACAGCGTTGGCTTCATACTCCTTAACGGTTCCCCAACCTGCTGGCGACGAATCCGCTATACGTATCAGTTTGTTACGGCCTTTCAGCTTATCCAGTAAGTCTAGTACCAAACGCTGGCCTTGTGTACAGTCGGGTGGAACGAACTTTTGCACTTTCTTCAGCGATTCAATCACCTCCTCGTTGAAATTGTGTTGAATACGATTTCCCTCACCTCTAAATTTCAAAGCAACGTCCTCCTTAATCTTTCGCTTAAGGCTGTCGTGCTCTTGAATGAGTTCAGACTTGAGATCTCCCAACTTGGTATCCAAAATTGTTTTGAATAGTTGTACTGTGTCAGCTAAATTAGCAGTATGGCTGGAGGGACCAGAAGCCCGCTGTTCCTGTTCTTGGTGAGAAACTTCTTGCTCGTGAAAGGAATCTTCAATATTGGGTGGAGATGAAGACAAAGTAAATGGGCTTAACCGTCTGTGCTGTCGTGATAGCGAACTTCGAATGACGATTTGTAAACACAAATTAAGCGCCTATACTTCAGCATGAATAATTCGTGATATTACACACCTGAACAGGTGAGAATATTAAGACTGACCAATAGCTTACATGTAAATACTAATTAGTATACACCACGTGTCACTAGTAAACAAACACACGTGGTAATAGTAAACAAATACACGTGTTCCCATGTACCCTTTATAAATACATTAATTATATAGGCCGAGTCTGTAAAAGGCCGAGTTTGTAATAGGCCAAGTCTGCGGTAGGCCGAGGTTGCAATGGGCCGAGATCTCCAGTGACCGTTGGGGAAAACCTTGAGTATTGAAGTTTAATGCCTATTAAACCAGAAAATGCCCTTTTATTATTTTAATGCCTTAAATTAATTCTAAAGCTGACATCCCCTCATTTGAGGGATATTTTTACCCCTGATATGAGAGCTAGTCCTTCAAACGAGGGACTATCCCTAATTTGGAGTTTTCCCCAACCTGTTCAAGGTTTATGTCCTCTTGCAGAGGAGTATTTGCATACATGTGATATCTCATTCTTTATGGGGTTATCATTCTCGCGCTTTCCTCAATTTTCATGCTTTAATGCACATTTCATAGAGATACATGACGCACAGAGAGATTTAGCAAAAAAACACTCAGGACAGTGTACATGTTTTTTTTTCACCATAAAATGTCCGACAATTACTAGAAATCACTGTAAAATCGCAGTGATTGCTTAGAATAGGACTATAATCGGCCAAATTGGGATTATAATCTATCTACGGGACACCAGTCCACTGCTGTTGACATTTAACACTGACTAAACTTCTTTCATGGTGCATAAATTGTCCTTTTTCTAACTGTATCTAAAAAAGATGTTGGTTATCTGTTGTCCATAACAATCGCTGTTAGGATATTTCACATTAGATTTCAGGTTAACAAATATCTCTTGTTCAATATCACAAAACACTGTACTGTAATGATGTGCAGGCATGGTTTTTGGGGGTTTGTATGTATAGACATTCAACAGAAGCCAAAAAATTGGACAAAATGAAAAGCTGTGTCCAGTCTTCTGATTACATTGCTTTTCTGTGAAATAAAAAGTAGAATCAGAACGACAATACATTTATTAAATTTTTTTCTGTATCTTTCAGTGGGACAAGATTAAGACAAGTTCAGAGTTTACTACACAGTTCAAGTACAGACCAAGCTGATGCTATATTGTGTATAAGTGGTAGGAATTAATATTACTTCTAAAAAATCATTTCACTTTGATTATCTTATCACATTTGACATTTATGTATCCTCAATTGACATCATTCAAAGAATCTGAAAATTGTGTGTAATGCGTGATTCAGTTTATAACTAATTGATCTGCTTAGTTAGCATCAAGCATGTTTCTTTTGTTAAAGAAGCCATGGGCTCATATTTTACATATACTGTTGTGGAACAAGACCGCAGAAGATATGAAAAAATTGCTGTATACACATCTGTATAATGACATACCTGTAATATCTCGCACATTTAAAGTAAAACTTGCACTTTTTGGTCCTTGAAAAGTCTTGTATTTCACAGAAAATTTGAAATCTTCTTCCGAAAATACATTTTGTATCTCGCACATTTAAAGTGAAACTTGCACTTTTTGGTCCTTGAAAAGTCGTGTATTTCACAGAAAATTTGAAATCTTCGTCCAAAAATTTGACAAATTCTTTTAGATTCTTTGCTATTTTTGAAAATCTCACTCTATTTTGACAGAAATCTAAAATAGTAATTACTTGAAATTATCATAGATATGAATTAATGACAGCTTTTTATTAAAAGTGTGTTCTGTTTTTAGGTATTGACAGCAGGTACAATGAAGGGACAACAGAACTGATTAACTACCTGCTGTTTGGATTTTTTGAACTAAGAAAGACAGAACTTGAAAAGTAAGCATTTGTTTTCTGGTTGCTGAATAGTATGAACTTTAAAGATTATCTGACAATGATATCATTTACTGTGCATATAATGGAGTACAGATAATAAATTATGATAGTATACACTGAAAATGTACAATTCTGTGTGTCAGTCTAGTTCAAAGCAGGAATGAACCCTATAACTTGTTATTGCTGATATGATTCAAATACTGCTTGTCTGACAATGATTTAATATGGGTTAATTCAAGCAGTTTTATTTGTTGGTTTGATTGAGCAAGCCAGTCTATACTTTGTAACCTGATTTGAGTACAGTGATGTCATCAAGGAATTACTCTGCAGTCTGCAATTAAATATTCCAAATCTAAATACGTTACTTGGGTAATTCTGTCATGATTTCATACAAGTAAAGTCTTTCAATATTAAATTATGAGGATTATTTTAAATTTTGGAACAGGTTATACTGTGTAACCTGCTTTGAGGCAGTTAACTGATTAACCCTTAGTTATAAACTGTTTTGCGGTTTATGAAGTATAAACTGCCTCAAAATAGGCTGTATTTTATATCATATAACATTGAAAAAATTGAAAACAAAAGTTAATTAGACAACAATCATTCATCCTCTGTTTAGCATAAAAAGTAAATAAAACGATTTGTGTACTCAGAATCAAAATAAATTTCCAGGTTGGGTGACATGTCTTCTTCAGTTTGCTAGCACTGTTTTTCAAAATCTGGTCATAATTTGTTCTTGTACAAAACAAACATCATATCTTACTGAACAATTCGCTGAAACACCATGAATGTCTTGAACTTGTTTTGCTGTCCCTTCACTCATGTTTGAACACACTTCAATCCTGATAGCTAGAATACCCCTCTAGCTTGAACTGTTTTCACCAGTCCCGTTAGTCTTTGAGCCATCAAAGTTCGACTATACATTAAACCTACCCAGGCATTATTATGTGCAGTTACACACACTGTCACAATTATGCAGATGATTTCATTTTGTATTTGAGTTGAAATTTTAAAAATGAGATAAGGCTGTACGGATGTAATCCAGACAGTTTTACTGAAATTAATATTAATGCAGTGAATTTTAGTCAACAAAATATGGGAGTTTCAAGTAAACATGTATTGCTTGAGTTGCATTTGTCACATAAACAAAAAGAAGCATTTATTCTAAATTGAAAGATTAAAAAGCATGACTGTATTAAATTTAGTGTATGCGGCCATTTGACATCACTTGCATCAGGCAGCCACATCCAGTCCAAGATGGCAGCTGATTCTTCAATTAAGGCGAAGTTTTATATTCAAAGTTTGAATTATTGGTAGTTGCATATATAAAAAGTAAAGGATTATGTTTGGGTCTTAATTCAGCCATTTCTACGTTCTAGCTGCCATTACCACTCAGACAGTTTTCAGACGACTTATTAGTCAGGTTTTTTTCAGTTTACTTGAACTGTGATATGGTTTGAGGTTGGGCATTTGTTAATAAGGTGAGCAAATTTAACCAGCTCAAGAGAGCATAGTCCTCTAGTTCCTAAACTAATTCCTGTTTCTTCAAAAATAGACTAGATGTACATACATGTACATGTATATACTTTGTTTATGGGAAGATTTTGATTGACATTTCTGAACTGAGGTCAAACCACAAGAAATCTAGCACCTGGTCTCATATAAATTTCACCCTGGGAACAATCTGTTATCTTTGAGTCCTGTGGTATATGTGATCTTTAGCCACACACCACTTTTGAAAACATGTTTATTATTTGTTGTAATTGCACCTGATGCACTTTTGATTAAAACCTCAGACTGTCTGTGGTAAATGGACTGTGACTTAATCAGTTTTCAAAACAATCTTTTTGTTTTGTCATTCTGTGGTGGACAAACCTGCACTTTTGTTTTGTGACATTTTTCTGTATGAGGACAGATACCAAGTAGATAAGTTTTTAATAGATTTTAAGTGTTTGCATTTTGCCTTGAACTCTGAATATATGCAGTGTGATTAAGTAAAGTCTTTTATTTATTTTTTTTTCAGATTTTAAACATTTATTATCCATTGAAGATTTTAAATTTTTTCGTTGATAAATTTTTGTAAGATTTAAATTCTTTTGGCTAATGTTTGGTAAACAGGTATTTTGTTGATTGACATGGATATTTTATTATTGATTATAGGATGCACACTGCATTTGTTTACATTCCAAGTATTACCTAACTTCTTTGTAAAACATATACCATCTTGTATTCAAGGATATCGTATTATTGATCATCACATATTAAGTTTTTTTTCGCAGATATTCAGAACAGGAAGAAGTGCACACGGATTATAATGTCTTATATTTCTTTATTTTCAAAGTAGTTTATTTTTTCCTCTTTCAGGACTGACATGAAGAGATAGCGATGCCTCCAAGCTCGGGAGAACTATGGGGGCATCATTTGATGCCCACCACCATACTTGTAGACTGTTTATTGCCTACAGGGATAATCATACAGTTAGAAACAAATCGTGATGCTACACTTGAACGAATCAAGCAGGAATTATGGGTAAAGGCAAGATCATATCCACTGTATGAAAAACTGTTAGAACCTGCATCTTACATATTTGTCAGCATTACGCAGGATGCACGGAAGGAAGAATTTTATGATGAAACTAGACGATTATGTGGATTAAGATTATTTCAACCAATTTTGAAAATTGTGGAACCAGAAGGCAACAGGGAGGAAAAGATGTTAAACTATGAAATAGGTAATAAAAATCACACAGTTTCAGGGATCATCATTGCCTTCTGTAATGGTTTACACCATAAGTTTTTAATTCTAATTTTTCTGAAGTTTCCCATTTTCAGCAAATTCTTAATAAATTGCCCATCATTGATGCTACGTAATGTCAGTTTTGCTTATTTGCCTGTTGTTAATATAACCTTCTAAATTTTCCTCTACAATATAATTTTACAAAATTAATTTTACTGTTCCTGTAGTCTGCAGTATAATTTTACAAAATTAATTTTACTCTTCCTGTAGTCTACAGTATAATTTTACAAAATTAATTTTACTCTTCC
>JAOXYH010046645.1:0-11391 GCA_028566455.1 Botula fusca | reverse complement strand
GTCTCCTGCTATGCATGCATCACCCGTCATGCAAAAAACTTATGTCCAATAAATAAGTCATGGCCAGGAATAAGTCATACAAAAATAACAATTCTCCATACCAGTAAATACAATATAACATTTTTAGATGTGGTGTGTTTGATTACTTACCGTGTTTAGGGGCTTGATGATATTGCATCAGGATAGCACCCTGAGCTTGCTTTTAGTAACTGTGAGCATTTATTGCGAAGATGCCTCCTTTTACATGTATTTTTTTTAATAATTATTATTGTTCAGGTACTGCAGATAAATTGGGTGTTTTCATGAATGAAGTTTACAAAATGTCTTTAACTGTATTATTTATGCTTTTTTCCCTTTTGCCCACGAAGAAAGGGGAGGGTTTGGATCCAATAAAACGAGTTTAAACCCGCCGCATGTTGCATGCGCCTGTCCCAAGTCGGGAGTCGTTTTGGTTAATGCATTTCTCAACATTTAGCCATTTGACGTTTCATTTTATATGTATAACTGTTTTTTATTCGGAGCGATTTAGAGCTCACTACAAGGAGTGGAATTTCACCCGTATTTAAGGCCTTGTGAAAACCTAGATTTATTTTTTCTCAGCTTCTTATGGAGATGTAGTGCAGTCTCTATAATATTCACCTCGTTTCTTTTCTACTTTATATTTTATGACTGTGAATATAAACTTCTTAAGACATTTGCCAAGTTTTATCACCGATATGAAGATTTTGTACGTGAGTTTAGCTGCACTTCTAAAACTTTAATTAAACGTAGCATTTCGAATCCACTCTTTATGGTAACATTGTTTATAAAGCACATACATTCAAGCACCGGCCCTTAGACCTTACTAAACCTTTAAATAAATTTATCCATAAAGGATACAATTTCAATATAGTTGTTAGATCTTGAAATCTGGTCTTTACTGAAGAAAAATATTAAACCTCTGATTGAATCCCTATATAAAAACTAAATCGTGTTACTTTTTGGCATTGTACAACATCATTATTTACCTATTTAGCGACACTAAACTCAGCTAGCTTGAAGTGTAGTGACTGAATCTTTTCTAATGTTGGTAAACGATGCTTTGTTCATTCCATTTTACACCCTGAGTTTTCTTTCAGTAACTCCGAGCATTCATTACTGGAATGCCTCTTTTTGTCTGTCATGTTATTATTGTTTAGCCATTCCTTTCGTGCATTGGAAGTATTACGGATTGATTTTTCCTATATGTTTATTTGTCTTTTTAGATTCATCTTTGACCAAACATAAGAGGGGATGGTTTGGTATTAATAAAACTAGTTAAGGTTTTAAGCGCCTGATGTATTGGCCACTGATGTGTCCTTGTCTCGTTAAAAAACTTTTAGTTAACATTATGATGAATTGACATTGTGCTGTGACCATGGATTGATAACTTTTTTGTCGGAGCCATTCAGGGCTCGTTGCTTGGTGTGTGTCCCACTTGTTGAAGACCTTGTGGTGACCTCTGGATGTGTATTTCAAAAAATAAGTTTACCAGTGTTGTATAAATATGGTGAATTTTGTATGCTGTACACGTGTTTCATAGAGTAACCTCTCATCAGCAGCATTAAAACCAAGCGTTGCTTTGGTGGTGTGGGCATTGCCCCATATTCGTTCGTCTTCACACTGAACAAAACAACTGTCACAACTTTTTATTTAATTTGCTCTTCAATGTCGATTGTAACAGTCAACTTACTGCGGTGTCAACGCAAACTGTACCGACTAAAATCACAGTTGGGTGGACCAATTAGATTTGCTCTGTCACAACTTTTTAAGTCATTTGCATTCATTTTTTTTCAGTTGTCCTACGGTGTCAGTAGGGAATGTAAAGAGGACGATGCTTGCCAAAAGATTTATTACAAATTGTGAAGGTGACCAGGTATTTCCTTTGTTTTTTTTTTTTTGTTTTTTGTTTTTTTTTTTGTTTTTTTGTTTTTTTTTGGTTGTCTTTTTTTCTCATATTTGCGTTAATATAACACTTTTTGGAAATAAAAAAAAACATTTTAATAGTAATTGCCTAACTGGCAGAAACTGTCAAAAAATAACAGTACAGTTCAGTTAACGTAAAAGTTAATAACTTGTTAAATTGTCAATAAAGTTATTTTTTGCACAAATTGTCGAACTCTTCCCGACAAGCTTGCCTCTGCTCCTCTGCGGTCTTCTGTCTGACTAGCTGTTTAAGTTTGTCTCTCAAAAAGGTGGGAAAATCTGATTTTCCCACCTGAAAACCCCTGTACCATATCTCGTCCTTGATGCCTTTTTCGATCAGGGACTGGACTTTGACAGAGCTGTATGCTTTTGTGGTTGGATCTTCACAGCTAAAATGAGAAACAGTCAATCGATAGAACAGTTCATTAAAAAGAAAGCGCAAATCAACAGCCAGAATGACCAAAACTTGACCGTAACATAAAGCAGAAGTAATCTGACAACAATAGAAATAGCAACAAGATAATTGTTTGAGGGAAAAAATGATATGACAATTGTGCACATAAATGTATTTCGAAAACGTATTTGATTTTTAAATGAAAGTTACCGCAACATGTAATTTAGTAACAGAAAAATGGATGTTTTTCTTTGTTATATCTTTAACGTGTGCTAACCAAATATACATGATGTAATGACCGACTAAAAGTAAATAATTATATACGAGTCTCTCGCGTATAAAGCTGATAATGTCCATGGAGTGTAGTTTTGATGCGTAAATGCTATGAATTATGAAATATTTCTGATTTGGCAGTTCTGGTTAAAATGTAGGAGACAACTAACGTTTTAGCGGAGAGTTGTCCTAAATAGGGGATTAAACGTTTAAACCATCCTTATGTCCATATTTTTGTAAATAAGATAGAAATGAAGAAATTCGTTGATGAAAATTAAATTATGGTTGCACCACTATTTTTTCAACGCGGGCTTAACATAAAGGAAGCAATAGAAGAATAAAAAGCGTATGTCAGACATATCCATGTCAACCATCATTTACCCAATCCCGAAAAAACCCCGATTTGTCATGATTTATTTATGGCCTGGTGGTTTTAAAATCGTGAACTTTAAATCTAACTTTAGAAGTCTTCTAATGGTTACAAGTTAGTGAGTTTCTGCATTTGGCTTTTCCGGAAAATCCATCATACGACATTATTTCTGGCTTCCGTAAATGTGAATAAGTTTTTGTATTTATAAACGGATAAGGCTCTTGAGTCAACATAAGCATATGACATGAACGCGTTTCCATTGTTGGAGATCTATGTTCGCCTTTATATGTGATTTTGTTTTGTTTGCTTGTATTGTTAAATTGCTGTCTCGCTAACAGGTATCCTAAATCTCCTTATTTATATATATTACCAATCAAAGGTTGCACTTAAGATCGTTTGCTGTTTAAAGAATATATTAAAAGATATACTCACTTATACACAAAGTACTTCACATACGCCAGCTGTGCTGGCGTAAGCAACTCCTGCTTATTAACAACAGCTGAGTAGTACTCAATGATTTTATCCTTTACTTTTAACCTTACATCTTGAATTAATCTTGGACAACTGAAATTAATAAATGAATAAGATGAAATCGGAGAACTTAATTTTTATTTCACTCGTCTAATTTTTCTTTAGATGTTTACCTGTTTATTTACCTTGCCTATACTATTGCAGTTCTATCTGCATTTAAAATAAAACGTAATATGAAATTAGAGTTCGATATAAATTTACTAGTTGTTAATTGGCAAAAGCAAGTAAAAAACACACAGAACAAACAACAAGGCAATAAGGAATAAAACAACAAAATTAAGAATAAATATTACTCACACTCACCAATCTACTACAACAAAAGACTAAACTCTATGCAAATATGTATGAACATATTCTTTTATTTTTGTTTCTTGTAAGTTATGAACATTAATCAAATTTATGCGATGAAGAATATGTTTTAGTCATTCTTACATTGCAGAAATAAGATGAATAGTTCATCCATTTGATTGTCATGAGGTATGAGAACTGGGTTGATTTAGCATTATGCTAATTCTATTCACAAACAAAATCTTAATTTCCATTTAATGTGCTACGTTGGTTACGTTGCTTTATCTAGATAACTTTACTCTTTCTTTTAATTGAGAAACAATTAATGACCAATCATGTGATGTTGTCCTCGGTAATTCTGAGTCGTTAAACTTGTAAGACTTTGCTCGTTGTCGGTGATAAAACGTAGTTTTGAATATACCATTAGTCTATAGCATACTTTCTAATAATGAAGTTTGAACTCATATTTACATCACAAATTAGGTTTATATTGAAATGTAGACGAACTCCTGGAATCTATTCAGTAGAATATCCTTAAGATATTCAAATCTCAAAGTCCTTGGACAGGAATTACAAATTCGAGACATGCAAAAAATGTTACAATCGCACGAACTCCTCGGAGGGAGTGATGTCAGGTGCGTCGACAGGGTAAGCATCTCCTGCTTTGCTAGCAAAACCCGTCGTGCGATTAAATGCAGTCCGGTGAGGTCATGTTCGGTTATAGAGGACTTCAAGGTATGGTCTATGATAAACACAAATCATCACCAAGTTGGGACACTGAAACCTTGTAGTGGTCTACCAGCTCGTGATGACGGCTGTAAAACTTACGTAGCTACACTTTCAACCTGGAAATTTCAAATCCCTGTCTCAGCAGCTTCTCTGTCAACAACTTGCCCCTGTCGAGAAAGTCCTGGTAACAGGCTACAGCATATCATATCAATTGTGATACAAATACTCCATACGCAGGGGCAGTTGGTATGTTGCTGTCGAGAAATGGAAAGTTAACCATTTGAAAGTTGAAGCCGTCCCTTTAATCATTGATCTTCGACTGCAGAAGTCCATTGTCATCAATATACAGATAAAGGTCCAGGTATGAAGCAGATAGTTTCCTTTATCTCAAGTTCTCTCGGATAGATGTGTTGCAGATATTTACCGAATTTTGGGTTATTTAGTGTCAGAACATCATCTATGTATCTGAAGGTGAACACGTTTCTTTTTCTTATCTTTCAAAAGGTTTTCAACGAATTCTGCTTCGTACGAATATTAAAACAAGTCAGCCAGAAGTGGGGCACAATGTAACAAAGGAATTAGACATGTTCATACATAAAAAGAAGAAGACAAAACCGAATACAAACAAGGCAGAACAAGCACAAACACCGAAACGTACGAGAACTCAACACTCAAAACTAAAGCTTGGACAACACGAACTCCCATTAAAACCGAGGGTTACATCAGGTGCTCCGGAAGGGTTAAATGATCAATAGGAATTTATATCCGTTGTTTTATTGTGATTTATTATTGAGCGTCTGCCTTGTCTCTTTCGGTTGTCTTGATGTAGTCCTTCTGGATTTTCGATATTTAGATTGTCGCTTCGGTAAGTGTGTTGATATTACATGTACTGGATTTAAATTGATGGAACTTTGGAATTACACCTTTATATTTGAATTATGAATCGTTTTCGACAATAAAGCGATGTTGGATAAAATGCAAAGCTGACCTACCTGTAATCCTACCTGTAATTTTGTTCAGGCTTAATGAAACCTATTTCCTTTAATTTTCTTTTTGCAGCTTTGTTTGAAGGATAGGCAATCTTTGGTCTTTGGAAACAATATTTATGTACCGAAAATCAATAGTTTTCCACGAAAGTCCTGAGTCGAAATTGCACATTAGTAGTTACCTGACATAGGTACTGTGCAAGGTTGGTCAAATTCCATTGGAAGTGTTATAAGTTGCGAATGGCAGATGTGAGCACTCTCGCCTACTTTCAATCATACGATAAAAAATGACTATTTAATTAAAAAAAAGGATAAAATTTTTGGAAAATTAAATAGATGGTGTACGTCTATACTTAAGAAAAGTTGGATATTGAAGTTTGATCCGATTCCCCAATAGGCTTACGAGGAATTGCGGATTGAAGATGTACCCAATTTCGAACCTAAAATATCAGTGTAAAACGGCTGTAGGAAAATTAAATAGCAGGTGTACATTCTTGGATATTAATTCAGACTCTGCAAGTTTGACCACTGTGTTACTGTTTAGGAGTAGTTGTAGATAATTAAAGTCCATAATCAGACAGAAATACGTTTTTTAGTGTTGTGCTTAAATTGGTGGTATCGACAGAACACTTCCCGACCTAAAAATAACGTTTTGTTGGGTTTTCTTTTTTTTTTTCTTTTTTTTTCTTTTCTTTTTTGTGGTACAAAATAAGTACTGTAAATCCAGAAATTATTGTGATGTATTTATTAATGCGAATAATGTGACAGGACATTCATCGCCTCAATAAAAACTCGATAATAGAATCCTTTTAAAATATTGACAGGATTCGCAATAATTAAACTCACAATTTGGACGGTTGTCAGGAAATCGTAATAATAAATGCACACATTAATTTTTGAATTTTTACAGTATGTTAATTGCAATATTATACCGAACAAAAAAATTTAGCAACACATATTTGACAACATTAAAATATTTCTAAAATGCAAAAAGTGAAAAACAGTTGTTTGTTTAATTGCCTATCATAGAAAAGATAATTTCTAATTTTGTCATTAAAACCTACAGGATGATCCATTGAAAAAGGCGGCTTAAAAAGTGTAATGGTTCAATGATCCACAGGGAATGTTTGTTCTAGCCACGAATAGGACTAAACCATCCTTGTCGATCGTTAGATGACCAATTTAGATGATCAAAGAGGTTTTACAGACAAAGCTTGTCAAAACGTGAAAAACATCACTTTTTTCGCTGTTTTGGATCGTGTTTAAAATTTTGATGTCGTAGTATATTGACTGAATGCTACTAAACATTTTTACTCAGTATATTTGATCAACAAAAGGAGAAGATTATTACCTGATCCGTTTTGTCCATCCATATTGGACTTGTGGCAACGAATCGTTACCTTCTCCCTCATCCAATGAAATACAAGCAGCATTTCTAAAAAATATAACATGCAAAACCCAATATATATACTAACTAAGCATCGCTTTTTGTAGGTACCTTGCGATTAGTAGACATAAGATGGCGTTGCTTATTGCTGCCATAGGGAATAAGTTAGAATTTTGATTAATCTATTGCAACTTTTCACTGTAAATGTGAAAAGGATTACGTAGCGTCGAATATTTGCCGTAGAAATCCATCAAAGGTTATAAAAACTGACGGTTCAAAGGGCTGAATCTGTATCGCTCACCTGGCAACAGTAGTATTCATTTAGATGAAGTTATAAATTGAAAGAAAAAATGTTTTAAAACCTTAAATTCCTGCTGGAATTTCCAAGACAATACATCATTTCTTCAAAGTTGCTGTTCACTTGGCTTTTGATTTAAAAAAACAAAATAAAATTAAATAAAATTAAAAATATGCCTATTGCAGCCATATCCAATCGACATTTGTAAACGAACTTTCTCGCATTCTTTTATGCAAAATTCCAATTCAATTTGCCTCGTATTTTTATAGGCAAATTTGTTATAACCTTCAAGCCAAACAGAAACAAGAGCTGACAATTGCTGCCATACTAGAAATCTAATTGGATGGAAATGAGGGCATTTATACCTGTTGTTAAGTTTCAGTTTGTCTAAATGACCGAGAAGTTCGAAAGAAAAGAAAAAGATTTTGACAACTGACCACGAATTAGCCCGTGGTTCCCATGTTAGTTCTCATATTGCAAGAAATGAGGAAATGAGAATTCTTCGTATACACCTCGGATACATCATACCGATAAAGTTTCAGATAAGATTATTTTCAAAATTTCAGCCAATCCGAAACCAGCATTGTCAATTTCTTTCACGTTAGTAGTTTGATCGGGACGAAATGAGCACGCCTTAAAGTGGACCAGCCTTAGATGCTTCCTTCCAAGTTTTGGTTCATCTTGCGAAGTAGTTTCAGATGAGAAAATTTTTTAAATTCAACCAATCAGAAACAAAAACTGCCAATTGCAGCCAGGCTAGCTATCCGATGAAGATGAAATGCAAACACTTTCTAGAGAACCTCCTAGGGATACCTACTACCAAGTTTCGGGTCATTTGGCCATGCAGTTTCAATGGAGAAAACCTCCAAAATTTCAGAAAATCAGAAATAATAATTGCCTATGACGGCCATGCTAGTTATCCGATCAGAACGAAATTAGGCAAATTGATAGAAGGCCTTCCATAGAAACTTCCTGTCAAGCTTCTGTTCTTTTGGCTTAGCAGTCTAAAAGATTTTTTTCTTAATTTTGACCAAGCAGAAACAGGAAACACCCTATGGCGGCAATATTAGTTAAATGATCAGGACGACATGAGGAAACTTTATAGAGTACCATTTTACAGACGTTTCCTATCAGGTTTCGGTAATTTCGCCAAGCAGCTTCAGTTGAGAATATTTTTTTAATTTAATTTCAGTCGATCACAGACAATCTCCAATGGCGGCCATGTTAGTTGTCCGACCAGGACGTCAGATTAGGACGACACAAGGAAATGATTTTTAAAGGCCTTTCCATAAATGCTTCCTCTTAAGTTTCGGCTTATTTGGCTAAGCGGTTCCGGAAAAGATGGAATTGTAAAAAGCTAATAGACGCCGGACGACTAACGCGAACACCAAGTGACGACAAAAGCTCACGTGGCTTTCGGTAAGACAAGATACTAAAAACGATATTCTCCTATTGTAAGCTCATTCATTTCTAGCTTCAAATGAACAAAATTAATAGTCACCTTAAGTCAGCAGTCGCCTAAAGTAAAACAAAAATATCTCTGATACTTCTGTTTACAAAACATCAAAAAATTAACCCCAATGTAAATGTGAACTTTTCTTCAAAGGCCAGTATGGCTCCTTCTAAAAGGTGACCTCCTAATTGGGGTCTTATAGCATATAAATTGAATACATTCGTTTAATTCACATACATGATTTTGTCAAATTTATACCAAAAAAGGTATAACATTCTACTGTCACACGCTTATAGACATGTACTATGTCCATCTCTAGGTACACTTCGATTAACTGAAGCTGTATTTTCAGATAGTGTGTGTGGTCGAATAGTTTTAAGCACTGTACTTAGCGAACATGTTTGAAATTAATGAAACACATTTCACTATTCTTTGACTGCTCAAACTGCATGCAGTATTAACTTTTGACACGAAAAGGAAATATACCTAGATGCTACTTACTCTTCACTGAGCATAGTGGAAGACATAGCTGACAGCCTTGGTCTTTTCCTTTCACTACAAATACATATCAAGTATGCATGATTTCCATGTTTGCATGTCTACTGTTTAAACATGTAAATGAATATTAAGCTATCCCACATCTCTATCAGACCATAATTTTTTGGTCGTGCTATGTATCCTCCTATATAGCGATTGATCATTGTACCTATACACTACAGCCTTGCTAAAACGGCAAATTTATTATCCTAATACCCTTTCAAAGCTTCAAATTAGAAAACTATTACCCCTACCAAAACCAAAACCACATAAAATATGACTAAATTTCATTCATTTTCTCAATAGCATGATCCTGCAGGGTCAAAGTTTCCTTAACTTTTGTACCTATATTAGTGAGGTTTTTTAACATTAAGAATTATTCTAGATATATTTTAGACAAGTTACCATTGTCTTGCCAACTAAAATCAGTATTTTAATATGCAAATGTCAATGTTGACATTGTTTAAATAAATACTTATTATTTGATGTTAACATTTCTTTCTTCAATATGATACATGAGGATCTGAAAATCAAAATGGGACAGAGGGGAGGGGGTGTTGTACGGGGAGTTATTGTAGCCCATGGACTTAGTGTAATATTTTAAAACGTCTACAGTACCAATGTGCCCCATAAAATGCATAAGAAAAAAAGTTTAGTTCAAATGGTTGCAATAACAAATGGCAGTTTAGTGTCATTAAACATAACTACTGAAGGAGATCACTTTTTGTTTCCGTTTCCCAAAGAGTTTCAGCAATTCGCAGTTAACATACATAATCATATTTTTTTTTCATTTTGAGTTAAATTTCCTGTTTTAGTACCCGGTGTAAAGGTCATCAACAATAATTATTAACCATAATTTTCAAAAGGTCACAACTATACCAGTTCCTCAGATAGTAATTTTTGCCCTGTAAACGATTTTTTTTAGTTTTTATTGTTTTTTTTTGTCTAAAACATCGTTTCTTTTTTCGGCAACGGTGGCAACAATGTTTCATGGCGGTTTGGATCTTCATCAATAATTCTTAAAATGGTATCACATGTGTATCCTCAACGTTTGGTAGCAAAGTTGGCCTTTATAGAATTGTTTTACATTTTCGTGGTTGAATTTGTATTGGTCAAATTGACAGCAAGTTTGAATCCGTATCCGCACGAACTGAGAAATCAGTTTAGAAAACCACCAAAACATCATTCCTTAAGAGTTGTTTATAATTTGGCCTTTTAGGTTTAGAGATTTATAATATTTCAGCATGTCAGAAAAACATCATAGCCTCTGGTGTCCATGTTATGTATCCAAATAGAACCCAGAGGTTTCTTTGAAGAACTATAGTTTAATCATGAAAGTTTGTTTACAATTGGTCCAGCACTTTCGAAGGATAAAAGTAAAATGTGAACAAAGCTTAAAAACGGATGCATTCAAATTGATAGAGACAGCCCAATTAGCATTGTGCCACGTGAGTTAGAAAGAGCATACTTAATATATATTTATTGAAAATTAAAACAAATAATTCATTACTTACCTCTCTTCAAGCTTGTCCACCCTTTCTTCTAGATCATCATTTTTTGACAATTTCTCTTGGAACAATTTAAGTTGGTCCATCATAAAAGACCTCATTCCGTCTATTTTTGCGTCGTAGGTCAATTGTAGGTCCTCCAACTCCTCTGAAGGAAGATCATACCAAATATTAAATGTTACGGCGCTAAAGCTTTTCAATTTTAAAATTGTGCTCAAGTTTCAAGGAGAAACAAGATTTTTTTGCACCATTGAATTTTTTTTATTTCTTCAAAACTATCTACAAAAATATGTTCTGCCTTTTCCCAAATATTGAGGACAGTGTTTCGTTAGAAAATTACTAGATCAATTATGTGAGTACTGTTTTTCACGAGATATATCGACTAAACTTGACGTACATATAACTTTCAGGAAACATATCGTGTTTTACAACAACCTTTTGCTCAGGTTGAATATGCACATAGCACTTGAAATTTCCCTATTTGTATTCCATCCATTATCTTTTCTTATTGGAACAATAAGAAAAAAAATCTTAATTGAAAGCACATTCTACAACTAGAGGCTCACCTGAGCCTGTATCGCTCACCTGGTGTATCTGGACTTTAGAGAGTGTCATGCATTGTATATTTCAGCTTTAAACAAAGCTACATTTATGCTGGCAATTTGAAAGTGGGTGGGCTAATCATTTTTGCAG
>JAOXYH010046536.1:0-11393 GCA_028566455.1 Botula fusca | reverse complement strand
AAAAAAATGCATGTTACGGATGCAAATTCATATTACCTTGACCTCAAATGAAATTAGGTAATATTGAAATGATTTAGGATGTTTAAATTTCCAGTGAATATTACATCCAATTTTTTATTTCCTCTAAAACTATGCAAGATGCCTGGATGAGACTTACAGTTAAGATGTATTAGCTTGAAATGCATGTTACAGAACCAAATGCAAATGATCTTGACCTCAAGGTCATGGATTTTGAACTTAGAAAAGCTTTTCCTGTGGAATTTTCTGTCGCACACTATTGTAAAAAGCTGAGGACCTAACATCACCATTGTACCTATGTACTTTTTCCTCTTTTGATTGAGGTACCAATTTTGGTAAATTTCCTGAAAGTCTCAAAGACCAACATTTTTTGGTATTTCCATCAGGAATCATATATTTTAGGGATCGTTTGATTAAAACCATGTGATTCCAGCTTTGGTAAATTTCCTGAAGTCTCAAAAACTTTTTGTTTTTTGGAATTTTTACCTAGCAACCATACCTTTTTTGGAACATTGACGCAGTTTGACCAATCTGGATCATTCAGATTTCAAAAATATGTAATTCCAACTTTGGTAAATTTCCTTGAAGACTCTTAGACAACATGTTATTTTGGAATTTTTACCTAGCAACCATTCCTGTTTTGGAACATTGTAGCAGTTTGAACAATCCGGAATATTCAGATTTCAAAAATATGATTCCGACTTTTAGTAAATTTCCTGACTCTCAGATTGTTAATTTTAGAATTTTTACCTAGCAACCATATCTGTTTTGGAACATTATAGCAGTTAGACCAATCCGGATAATTCAGATTTCAAATACATGTGATTCCAACTTTGTTAAATTTTCTGAAAGTCTCAAAGACTTTTTTTTTTTGGAATTTTTACCTAGCAACCATACTTTTTATTGACAATAAAGCAGTTTGACCAATCCGGAACATTCCGATTTCAAAAGTATGTGATTCTAACTTTGGTAAATTTCCTGATTGACTCTCAGATTGTTATTTCTGGAATTTTTACCTAGCAACCATATCTTTTTTGGAACATTGTAGCAGTTTGACCCATCCAGATCATTCGGATTTCAAAAATGTGATTACAACTTTAACAAATTTCCCGAAAGACTCTCAGACTTTTATTTTTTTTAATTTTACCTATCAACCATAATTTTTCTAGGACATTATAGCATTTTGACAAATAGGATAATTCATCTTTCAAAAATATGCTAATTCAATTTTGCTAACTATTTTTTGAAAGCTATCTAAAAGCCTTGCAGACTTTTTTTTCGAAATAATAAGATTTTCGCATGGTTACGACAGCTGTATACGACATGCTGAGGAAAGGCGAACTTTGCAGGCGGTGGCTGCACCTCCGGTTTGTTTTGATCCATCTAGCAGCTTCTAGAAAATTTTTACTTGCACTTCTTAACAGGGGACGTTAACAAAGTTCCCTGCTTCAGTCATCAGAGCCAATTAATAACATTCAGTCAGCATCTTTCAACGAAGCTTCTTGCTATGTTTGATTTCTCTCCATTTAGAAGTATTTGTAATAATATATTTGCAAGCAGTTCCTATTGGGTTCTTTGTTAAGATATGTTCTCTGCTGGTACTACCAGTGGTTGCCTTCTCTGATGACAAATCAGTATCAAAATAACAACACTTGTTATTGCCATTGAAAAACATCCATGCCATATTTTGTTTCAATCAAGTAGCAGTTTTCTAAAAAGGTTTTCATTTGTATTTCTAGATTTCTAGTAGTTGTTTAAATACACCACTCCCATTTTTTTTTTTTTTGGATCATCTGAATTAAAACAAATAAGTTAACCACAAAATAGCAAAATTCTTTTTTGGCAAATATGTCACATTTTATTAGTAAATGCTATAGAACATATAACAAATAGATTATTATTATGTACAAATTCAGTTTAAATGTAGATGAGGTAAATCCTAATATACAGATTTATATATTTAAATTATAAATATTTCAAATAAATAAATACAGATTAAAATTATGACAATGATTAAATCCAAAATCAGTGTATGTATAAATCATATAAATAAGCTTCATTCAAATTGAAACAAAGATTTTGAACTGTTTATACAGTAAAAACATAGTTGTGCAGTCAAAACCTGGAATGAAAATAAACTAATGGCACAGAAGGCTGAGCCTGAATTGCTCAACACTGCATGCTTACTTCTTCATTTACAATAGAGATTTCAAATGTTTTTCTGCAACAATTAATTTACAAATCGCGAATTTGTTGTAGGATCCAGACAAGATGTGGAAATTTAATTAAAAACCTTACATAGATTATAGTTCTTGTCAGGTATCTATTAATTTAACAATGCTGTTTAATAGGATATTTTTCCCATATGAGCCAATCAGGAACAAGTCTTGCCCATGACAAAATCTCATAAGGTCTTTGGTAAGGTGATCTAAAAAAATGATTTTCTGGAAAATAAAATTAAGGATCAAAATTAAAGGTGCATCTGTTGATAAAGGATTTATAAAGGGTAGGGGATAATAAATTGTAAACCCTCTCGCTTTCCGGTATATTGTGAGTTAAATTGCAGAAAAGAAAGATGAAATAGGAGGTGCACTCAACGGATTCCCATCAATTAGAGCTTTCAAACTTGTTTAGCAGATATTTACCTTGTCTAGCAGATATTTACCATCTCTGACCATTTTTGTGATAAAAGGGACTAAAGTGGTCAAAAATGTTATTTCCTGGGGTACTAAAAATTATTTTTTATACAATTTTGACAAAATTAACTAAACAATATTAATTGTGAAATGTTTGGTTCCAATCCATTTAGTGGCTCTCTAGAATAACTTTAAGTGGGACAGACAGATGAAAAGTAACGGTCAAACTTATTATAATAATCCTTTGAATTAGATGAGCTAATCAAAGCTTTAAATAGCTGATGATGTTTGTATTCTTCCAGTTTCTACAAGTTTCCTTTCTGACATGCAAATGATTTAACCCTTTACTTCAGTCTGCAAAAGTTCATACTAATTATAAACTAAATCAAGATAATTGCATCTTGATAATTCTTTCCTCATGAAAATAAACATTGTCAACAATTGTCCATACAATGATTTTCAGAAGAAACGAGCTGTAATTTGTAAGCAGGTAAAAATCAATCATGCCAAAATAGTAAATTTGTCCTGTCCGACGCTAATGCTTTTATTTTGGTTTGTTAAAAACATTTGAGCAAAGAAAGTATTTTTTTGTTCAAGGAAAATGAGATTGTCTTTGCAATACTACAGTGTTCTCCCCAGATATTTCTAATAGCATCATGGTAGTGCGTGAACGTATATCAGTTAGCGACATCATTATTTGCTTGTTGTCGCTCAACTACTTTCATTTAATAGACTCTTTCTTTACATTGCTACATTATGCTCTTATCTTGTACGTATACATACCATCAGTGTTACCTTTAACTTTTTAATGGCTTTCTTAAAAAAGAACAGACTCACAGGTACCTGGACTTTACACTAGACATTCAAGTTTATTTAATACAAATTTATATCCTTGTTGTATATAATACCAGCATAAGAGTAGACTGATACAACTAATTTGTCAGTTTGGGAAATGTGTAGGGGGCAACGAAATGCAACACGTATATTATAAAATATGCCAAATTGCAAAACGAAAGAAAACTGTAAGAGTGAACGCTAACGCTAATTCCTAAGATCTAAAGAAGTAATTTCTTGTAACAATATCACTATATTTGTCGACTATGGTATATAAAATGGACAGTTTTGGGGGTATAAGGAAATAAAACGCTTGTATTCCAAACTCAGTTGTTTAATTTTTGTTGTCGGATGTTTACAACAGCTTATAAATCCAGAACAACTTCAGGTATAAATACGATTGAAGGTCATTTAATTACGATGTAAGGTGAAAACTGTAGCTTTTTACACAATTAATTTTAGTTTAAACCACTTCAAGTAACATGTTATTTTATTGTGAAAACATTGGTTCATGAGAAAATATGTCCTTCTGCTGGTCTCTTACCGACACGCATGCGTAATTTACATAAAATACCGCATGTGCTCCTTTACATTTCACAAACAACAAATATTTATTATTTATAGGAAACTGGAAATTCGATGCAATTGTTTATATTAGAATCGTAATAAACACCACTTATATTTATGGAAATGTTTATAAACATCGACATGCTGTGAACAACAATAATTTCATAGTTACCTTGATGATCGTGATTACAGGTAACCCCAGGTGTCAATGCCAATCACCTGTGATAGAACTAATTTGATTAAAATTGTTTATTTAGCAATAAAATTGCTCTGGGCTCTCATTGACAAGTTAATGACTAGTTGTATGGTTTCAAATAATAGCATCATGGTATTTGGAAATAGCGTCTCGGTAACTACGATAGCATCTAAGCTGAAAAATATAGCGTCTCGGTACCAAGATGCTAAAAGGCCCTGGGGAGAACACTGTAACTATTGAATTTTATTCCTGAAAGCCAAAGTTTACTTTTGTCATCAATGAAAACTGCAAGTTATCGTTCTTGCTTTCCTGACAAAAGTTGTCGCTAGAATGTATCTTAGGAAAAATTTCGCATTGGAAAGATCAGAAATAGCGATTTCAAGATGTTCCTTATGTGTACACTAAAGCAGTTCAAAAATAGCTATTTCAAGATGTTCTGTATATGTACACTAAAAAGTGCAAATCTTTTACATGTATTTTAAATACGAATTTAAATATTTTAATCAATGGGTTTTTGTTAAATTTTATAATGGGGAAAAAGTTCTCAGCAACTTATACAAATTATGGCAAGAAAGCGTTGAGTGGCAATTTAAGATACGAAGGAATAAAATTGATTCTATCAAATTTTCAGCATATTTCAACATTCTAAGCAATTTCATTCAATTATAGATTTATTTCAAACTTCGAATAAATAGACAATTTGACTTCACCAACATAAAAATTCACTCAAAGAGCTTTTCTTTTCAAAATTGACTCTGCACTATGTTGTAAACCCCAGTGTTGCTAAAAAGGCTCACTCCTATGAAAGGCTGTTTCCGTGCTTTTCTGAGCGGAATCAAGTGTCATACGTTATTTTAACTTCAATTACAGGATTTCTTAATTTTTAATTAGTTTTTTAGCTTCGAGAAGCTTAAAACCTTGAAGTATGTTATTTTTTATGTCAGCATTATAATATGATCTATTTATAGATTTACTGATCGGAGCAATGGCTAAGGTGTTTGAGTACAAACATCAAAAATCATTAACATATTGAAATAGGTGATATATATAATACAAGAAATATACAAATATACAAATATAACAATCAAAATGATTTAACGAAAGCAACTTACAAATATTGTACATGTACCATTAATAAACTGATTTAAAGAATGAATATAAAACATGTTAAATAGAAATAATGTATTAAGCTAAAAAAATGTATAAATACAATAGTTTAACAATGATTCCTGACATACATTTATGAAAAATTGATTGGCAAAATGTAGTCTAATTTTTTTTTAAATAACCATTAACAATCATAAATATGTAACACAATACATAAAATATAATATGTAAATATATATATATATATTTCTATTTTTTAAGAAAACAAACAAATGTAAAAATGCAAATAAAAGACAAATTAACTTTCTGGACAGGGCAAAAAATGTAAATAGTAATAATAACAGTCAAGGTACATTTATCAAAACACCAAAGTTTTCATATTAGACTATTTGAAAAATTTCTCTGGTTCTTAAAAACCCTCCTCTTTCAGAAATCACATGCCCCATGATGAGCTGCCATCCTTGAAAAATAAATATACTGTCCAACACTTGGCTTCCCTAAATAAATTTCCAAATTTGGCTCAAACTAAAAGTTGTGTCTGGCTAAAAGGATCCTCCTATTAGGACACAAATGTTTGATGAAAATGAATTGCTCTGTGATTGGTGAATTGAAATACACTAGTACTGAAATAGTGAACTACCAAACTAAAGAAAGCACTGTAATATTGAATATTTTCTAAATGTAAATGGTGTAGGACACAACAAAATGCAACTTCCCATGTATACTCATCATAACATACAAACCTAACAACCATTCCCCTCTCCAATAAAAAGGTTACTATCCAGTCAATGGCTATCAGCATCTGACATTGGGTAAAACTGGGGAAAAAATTATTATTTGCCTACAGATATCAATTTCAAACTGTGTGGATTTAATAAATATTCATCCAATAAGTTTACTCCCTTTTTATAAAAGAAACTTTTTCTCAATATTATGCACATGAAACAAATGTTGAAATTACAAAAACCATGTATTATTTATTAGAGGCCAAATGTATACCCCCACAGAAAGATTGAAAGGAGGGGTAAGCACCTTGTGACACTGCTGGAAAGTGCCTAATACCAATTTGTGACAAATTTAAATATATATTGTATTTGTCTTTGGCCAGGTTTTTGAAATTGAGCCTAATTTTTTCCATGTTATCAACTATATCCTTTTTTATTCCTGAACAAAACATCCTGTAGTGCAGCACCATCCAAAGAATAATAACATGCTGTGGGACCAGTTTTTCCCTCATATTACTTCTAAATAAAGGAATAGGTGCAGTGCAAAGAAGAACATCTTCAACAGAATCATACATAATAATTCGAAAGTATCTAGAAGAAATCAAGATGTTTGGTATTAAAGTTTGATGTCTTGGATGTCGATTTCTTTGAATAAAAGAATATACAATAGTCTGTGCAACTGCTTGATCCTCTGATCCACCAATGTCAACTTTGACCTCAACAATTCCTTTTCCGCCAGGTGAACAATTAAAGCTATCAGTATCCTCATCTTCAGTATCTGAAATGATGAAAGTTTTAATTACATAATGATTTTATCGCAAAATAATCATTAGATGAAACATTGTCACATGACAATCTACAAATATTGACACTGTTTGATTGAAATCAATATTGACTCATTTTTACTTTCACTTCCCATTTCATTTTGTGTGATGTCATAATAAAGTGATTAAAGACATGTAAAGTCATATGGACATATGGACTTTAACTGTTACATAAGTAAGGTCAAGAAATACCAAGGGGATATTCAGGGGAAAGGGAAAATTGAAAGATACTGACAAACTCTGGAGAACAACGAGGACAAGACTAAAACGACACAAACACAACACTTAAAACTAAAAACATGAACAACATAGACCCATCAAAAACCGGGGGTAGACTCAGGTGCTCCGGAAGAGTAAGCAGTCTCTGTTTCCTGCAGGACACCCACCATGCATGTCAAATCTGGTAAGAGGAAGGGACATCAAGGGAACAAGTCCCCTATCATTTGGGAAACGGTTTTATCATACCTGTCAACCAAATCATGATGACGTCCGTAAAACTTTAAGAGGGATGACTGTAACTAGGTGCAACATACCCCTGATTGTGTAGCTTTTTATGTCAAGAGCCAGGCCCTATGTATGAAATCGCCATATATGTCACAGGCTCTCGTGTAACGTATGAGCTGTGAAATATACACTCCATACGCCGGCGCTTCTGGAATGTTGCCACTCAAAAATTGGAAGTTGACGATTGGAAAGTCAAAGTCATCGCGCTGGTCATAAAGTTTCGTACTTAACATTCCTCTGGTGTCAATTTCGAGGTGAAGGTCAAAATAAGATGCAGACTTGACAGTGTCTGTAGTATCTTTAATTTCAAGCTGGCTGGGATATACAAGATGAAGAAAATATCCAAAACGTGAATTGTTGAGAGACAAAACATCATCAATATATCAGAAGCTGAAATTAAAGCCTTGGACTAACTTTTTCTGTTTTTGTTTTAGAAGCCCATGAAGGAGTCTGCCTCATAAGAGTAAAGGAACAAATCGACTAGGTGCACAATTGGTACCCATTGGAATGCCGATAGTCTGTTGGAAAACACGCGAACTGAACAAATATATTATCGATCAAAAAGCCAATCATTTGAACGATTTCGTCCTCTGTATATTTTTTGTCTGATTTTGAGTCGTTTTTGACAAAATACCCCGTATTTTCTGGGCTATAAGTCGCACCTTTGTATAAGTCGCAGGGCCTGTTTTTAAGGGTTTTCATGCCATTGTCAATATATGTCGCACCTGAGTATAAGTCACATTTGAATTATAAAAGACCAATTTATACAAAATATTTATACTTTTTCATAAATAATAATGAGAACAGTGCAAAAAATTACTTAGATAAGTCGCACCTTTATATAAGACTCACCAATAAATTTCAAGTCAAAAAGTTGCGACTTATAGTCCAGAAAATGTGGTACATGTTATGTTATAAAACCATTACAGTCTTTTGTATCAGCCAATGTGAGTTTTTATTGACCTAAGGAATCAATATTGACCTCAGCCTACGGCTTCGGTCAATAAAAACTCTTATCTATCTCCTACAGAAATATAGGAATTTCATTTGGTAAAGGATGTCATGTGGAGACAATTTTTTGCAGTCTTATAAAAAGACAAACTGTGTACACAGAAATATGTCTCGCCTGCTGAGGATGCATTGCCTGAGAATGCACATTGATCTAGGGAGGACAACATCTATAAAGAGTGCTTCCTAACAAATTCAAGTAATTCAGGATTTGACATTTTGTTAAAGTTAATGGACCATAACTGAGGGGTCAGGGGTTCATAATTTCCATGGAAATGAGACGAGACATTACTTATACAATTGCATACAAAATATGAGACACCTACCATAAACAGTTTCTGAGAAACTGACCCAATCACAAACTTTAAACTGAAATTTTCAAAATCAGTGGACCATGACTGAGGGGTCAGGGGTTCATAATCTTCATGGAAATGAGACAAGACATTACTTGTACAACTGCAAACCCAATATCATTCATCAATCATAAGCTGTTCCTGAGAAACAAACCTAATCACAAACTTTAACGTAAAATTTTCAAAGTCAGTGGACCATGACTAAGGGGTCAGGGGTCCATTATCACAATGGAAATGAGAAGAGATGTTACTTATACAACTGCATACCCAAAATCATTGATTAACCATAAGCGGTTCCTGAGAAACTGACCTAATCACAAACTTTAACATGAAATTTTTAAAGTCGGTGGACCATGACTGAGGGGACAGGGGTTCAAAATCTCCATGGAAATAAGAAGAGACGTCACTTATACAACCGCAAACCTAATATCATTCCCCAACCATAAGTGGTTCCTGAGAAACTGACCTAATCACAAACTTTAACATAAAATTTTCAAAGTCAGTGGACCATGACTGAGGGGACAGGGGTTCATAATCTCCATTGAAATAAATGAGACATTATTTATACAACTGCAAAACCAATATAATTCACAAACCACAAGCGGTTCCTGAGAAACTAACCTAATCACAAACTTTAACATGGAATTTTCAAAGTCAGTGGACCATGACTGAGGGGTCGAAGGTTAAGTTTCTTCATGGAAACAAAATGTATGCATGCTGATGCAACTGCACACTAAATATGAGTGACCTACCACAAAGGGTTCATGTCAAAACTGAACTAATCACAAACTTTAACAATTGTTGACGCCGCCGCCGCCATCGGAAACAGCATACCTATGTCTCGCCTTTGGACTTTCGTCGCAGGCGAGACAAAAACTTCAGGTTATCCCATTATGTTCCTTGCTACAAACATGTAATGTAATACATGCAATAAAATTAGTTTATTACCATCATTTTCCGTAGTTGAAACTGCAACGCCAACACCAACACTGTCTGGTAATCCTGAATGAGATGCAAACACAATATCGATAAAGCCATGCCAAGCATTTACATCACCTGAAAAAGGAGAATTTGTTTCTTTTAAGGTCAAGTTATATCTCTAGCCTCCATGCTTACTTTCACATTTGTGATGTTGTTTGAACACTGGCGACAGATTGCAGGAAATGACAGTTGAGGTCTTTTCTTGAAAAATGAGATAACAAAAAGTTTAAGTTTTCTTTCATTCATTTCATTCATTCATTCATTCATTCTCTTTCATTTTTCTGTGGCCATATGCAGTTCCAATTATCCCTATGTATGCCATGTTACATGTACATCGTTTCTTTGTAACGTCGCTATGTTTACATGACGCCAATGTTATACCTTCACAAATGTCTTGAATAAAGGTGGCAGTGGTCACCGAAACGTCGACAAATTGGAGTTTTTAGTATTTTAATTCATAAACAGAGATTTTATAGCATATAAATTCCAATAGGATACTTTATATACGTTAAGAAGATCTTTATCATGTTTATGTGAAGTAACAGCTACAATATATTTCACAGTAAAGTGTGTATCTTATTTTTTTCTTTGTATCAATAAAATTCTGTCTAACCAATGCTTATATGCTATTTAGTGATTGGTTTCCATCTCAAATTAATCTAGCTGTGAAAAAACCAGAGGCTCCAAGGAGCATGGAATTTCTCACCTAGTCAGGGATGGGGTTGATTACTTTAAAATGTAATAAAATACATTACAATTACTTTGGTTTTGATATGTAATCGATTATATTAAAACACATTTTCATATGTAATGATTACAATACATTACTTTCAATCCAGTGTAACCATGATTTTTTAAGATGTTTGAGCCATGTTGAACTCAATGTTTGGGTTCTTCGTTTGATAACTACATGTATATACTCTATGTTTTCATAATAACTTAACAGAGTTTTGACATTAAATACATCAAATGAACATTAATGAAAATCAAAAGAATGCATGCAAAGAAGTAGTGTTTAGCATGATTTGAAAGATGCTCAATGAAATATCTCAAACAAGACTGCTTACTTAGGAGATATATTTAACTAGTCGAAGCAGCCACGCTGCATATCCCCGCGCTACTCTGGTGTTTGATACTATAAAGTGAAGTAATTGAACAGTGCATTTCAAAACAGAATTACTGGAAGTATATAAAAAATTGCCAACTAAGAGTAAATATAGTTAAGGGTAGGGGATCTCCACTTATTGCTGTAAACTTGCAGTTTTCAAAATAAAAATGGTGGGGCTGATGCCAGGGGGATGCCCATGTAATTTGTCCTTTCATACCTGTTAAGAATATATGTAGTTTAGGGGTGGGGATCTGAACAGTTTTTGAGATAATTTGTAATTTCCAAAATTAGGGGGTGGGACCTACCCCGAGGGATGCCCTTAAAACTTAAATTTTCGTGCCGACTTAGAATATATATGGTTTAGGGGTGGGGATCTGAACACTTTTTGAGATAATTTGTGATTTCCAAAATTAGGGGGGTGGGGCTGACCCCCAGGGATGCCCATGAAACTTAACTTTTCGTGCCGACTTAGAATATATATGGTTTAGGGGTGGGGATCTGAACACTTTTTGAGATAATTTGTGATTTCCAA
>JAOXYH010046430.1:0-11394 GCA_028566455.1 Botula fusca | reverse complement strand
CGATAATAAAATCTGTTTTTGATGCATTAAAGTAACAAGCCATTGCTTTGACCACATTTAGGGTGGCTAGGTCTTGGTTTCAATTTGTGAAAAGATATTGCAGGATTAACAATTTCTTCAGTCAGCGAGGTACCGTTAGCAAACAGATTACACACCGCTGCAGTTTATGTTACGCTTTGTGTCTTTAACACACACCAAGAAGAGCCAGACCTTGTCAAATGCCTTGGACACATCTAGAAAAATAGTGTTGACATCATGGCCCGAGTCTAAAGCCTTATAAACTGTTTATATACTGGCAGAGACATTGTTTTATATGTCTCTGATACTGGACAGGTCCAGACGTTTCATATTTTCCACTGTGACGGGCACAGGGGCCTGGCCCATGCCTGGAACAAAAGTTATTGAACTGAACCCATATGTTGAACAGACGACGAGGGCCTTTTTGGCCCCTTGTATCTTGGATACTGTAAAAGCTACGTCAAATCTGTTGACATACTACTGAAAGATATTTTAGTAAAGAATCTACACAAAATAACAGTATCAAAATAAGACAAAAATGAATGCTCTGTAGTTGAAAGTACGAAAATACCAATTTCAGCACCTTTGAGTCTCTCCATTTTCAATCCAATGCTCTATTTTCATGTTATAATTTTATGGATATGAATCAACTGGAACAAACGTTATTGCATGGAAATGTACAAAAATACTATTTTCAACCCCTGTAGGCCCCTAGTTTACAAACGGGTATAGATTGGATCTCGAGTTTCAATCCAAGACTTACATTGTAACAAGAATCATTGTGTTCAAATTTTATGGAACTAAGTCGACTGGAACAAGTTATTGAACAGAACCAATGTCTACAGACAATCGACAACGGTCCTTTTGTCCCCTTGTATCTTGGAAACGGTAAAAGCTACGTCAAATCCGTTCACATACTACTAAAAGATAATTTTATAAGTTATCTACAGAAACAAATGCATTAAAATCAGACAAAAATGAATGCTCTATAACGGAAAACATGAAATACAAATTTCAGCCCCTTTGGGCCTCTTGTTCCCATGCTTTATTTTGAAGCAAAGATCATGATGTAACAATTTAATGGAAATGTGTACACTGGAACAATAGGTATTGCACGGAAATGTACAAAAAATACTATTTTCAACCCCTGTTGGCCCCTTATGTTTCTAAACGGGTACAGATTAGATCTCGAGTCTCAATCTCAGGCTTTATATTATAGCAAGGATCACTTTTTAAAATTTCATGGAAATGGGTCGACTGGAACAAAAGTTTTTTTATGGAACCACGTATGTTCCTGCAGCCATTAGATCAAAAGGCCGGTTATACACCAATCCCATTCTTTTCAGTAGAAATCCTGTATCTCGCACCCTAACCCAGAAAATGAAATGCAAACAAATCACAAATCGTGACGATGGAAGTTGGAAAGAATGCTGGAGTACCCAAAGTAGAGGAGGAAGAAGACTTCATTAGTGAGGACGTCTGGAAAAGGTGCAGGTACAGAATTTGGAAGCTATAAAATGGAAGGACTTGCCTACGGGAGTCATTCACAAGTCCTGGAGGTAACAGAGGTGGATGGGAACTTCGGCAAAAGTAAAATACTCACATTGAAAAACAGAGGAGACACATTCAAGGTCTGGGCTTGTACTGGTCTTAACAAAGAGAAGAGTAATCTTTGAAGGCAGCCTTCGTGAGAAGTATAGGATTCAAACTGAGTAAAAAGTTCAAACAGCAGTGCATCTCTTCTGACCTTGTCAGGCAGCAACCTACGGTCCACCATGTAAAATTATTAGAGAAGATTCAGACCAGCTTGGAGGAATTCACCTCAGATACATCACCAAGGAAAAAGAGAGCGACCCAACGTTAGCCAGTTAGTAAATGCAGAAAAAAACAGACGGTAGGGTTAGGAGTTTTGATTTCCCATCCAGCCAAAACTTGATAAGAAATCATGAATAATGTTCAACGTAGTTTGCTGATGAGGCATGCGTTGCACAAAGTCATGTATTGGTCCATGTTTCTTGGCAGAGGTCAACAGTCTTGTTAGCTCCTTTATCAACACCTTTCAAGGAATCACTGGTGTGCAGCACTTATGGCTTTACTCTCAAGAGTCTTTGCCGCAGAGGAGGTCAACACTCGAAGTTGTTGGTGACAGTATCTACTACCATACACGCGCTTTCTTAGTTCGCAAAATGGTTTAGTATTTATAGGATATGAGGATGCGCAGTTTTGAACTCCTTGTCGTCGATCCTACCTTGTCGTTTCATGGCATCGAGGATGGCTACGATCGCGTTGCATACCAAGAACACTAATTCACTAGCCTGCTGTCAGTAACTTAGTCACCCGGATGTCTATATTACAGGTCCATGAGATGCTAAACAAAACATCTTTCTCGGGTAATATATTATTTATCTTTACTTTATTATCACATAACTATTAAACATTTTACAAATCCTTTGCTAAAGTGGTCCTTTTAACAATGTAAATCAAATTCGGATTCTAGAAAACTCAGAAATTGTAAAATTTTGAACATTAGCTGTTCAAGGGTTTATCTTTACACCACACAGTTTAAAACATGTTGAATTTAAAGTAAGCAATGAAATAACAAGTTATGGTAGATCATATAATGATTTCGATGCATCGGTCCTTCACATTTCGTAAAATTACTCTTCAGTGATGCTACGCACCAGGCGTTTGAAGACATAACATTTCAAACAACTTGAAAAAAAAACAGTACCATGCCAAAAAGATTGCAATAGTAAGCCAAAACTATCTACATATTTGAGATACTAGTAACTCCGTAGTTTGAATAAATTTTAAAGAATTTAAATACGGGTACTTTAAGTGTCATTTCAGACTAGTCCCGAATTACTAGCATCTGAGCTGGTGATACCCTAGGGGACTAACAACATACTATCAGTGGCATAGATTGAAAAAAGTAATGATAAATAAATATATGATGCACAAAATTTGCACATTTTGTAAATGTGTTACTCGTAAGCCTAAAGATTTTGGAAAACAAAACTGTTTCTTTTGACAATTCTGTAACGTCTCTGATTTAGATGACTTGAGCATTATCAGATAAAATTTTATACTCTATACATCCATAATCAGTATTACTTTGAAAGTTAATCCTTTTAAAATCAGTACATAGAATAGTATACATGATCCCATGTTCATTCCTTCATCGAACCTAGAGGGATGTATAACAATAAGTTTTGTAGGCGTAGTGCGACTGGTGAAAACCTTTTTAACTTTTCAAAGTCAATGAGGACGATTTATTCGGTCTGCTAAATGAATGATGAAAATGCCTTTACAAATTCCTCTGGCATTTGAAATACTAACATTCCTCTCATCTTTTACGTAAGTTGTAATTATTGAATTTCGGCAACTTTATATAAAATCTAATTAAAATTTTCTGATGTGATAATGAAGCATTAATTGCACGTTTTGTATTATCAACGATTAGGGTTGTGTAATCGAAGATGAACGTGGACTTTTTGTTCGGTTTAACATCTGTCACACTTTCTCTCAACTATATATATCTGGAGACGCTTCTGACATTTTGTGTCTTTTCCCAAGACGAACAAGACAATCGTCAAGGTAAGTCAGATTAAGCTAGTATTTTCATCGACTAAACTCCTCGTAAACTGGGAATATTTCTTATTGGGCCTATTCAGACATTTTGCAAGGATTAGTAACTCAATACAAAACAACTAGACTTGAAGGGATCTTTTGAAAGATGACATTCATTGCTTGTCTATGATGTTTAAACTTTCAACAGAAGCGCAGTTAATTTGATATTCATCATCTAAACATACAATTTTACCGTAAGCACATTAAAATACAGTAAAATAACTGCATTATTTTGAAAGAACATGCAACGTCGAAATTTAAACGTGGAAACTATGTAACGCTTTCCCGAATGTTGAGTTACACTTCCTGTTTCAAAATATGAAATACATGTACACATAGAATCTTCTTTGTTAACTGTTGATAAGCGGATTTTTCCACTGCCAACATTTATAAAAAAATACATTCTACACTGAACTGCACATCACATATGTGTATAGGGAATCCGGTAAAATACGATCAAATCTTATTTTACCTTTAACTGACAGTATTACTGTCTATTGGTGAAATTTTGATTGTTTGTGATCAAATCCAGAATTGTGATTAACTGGCCCTAATAAATAACACAGTTATATATGTGTTTCCCATGCATTGGAGGATTATATGAACAGAGAGGAACTTCAACTTTCGAAAATGTAGAAACACAGCAATGCTGAAATACTGTGAAAGTATTATTTTTCGCTGGGTACCAGTTTTTATGGATTTAATGCGTCATTCAATCCACGAATTTTGGTACCAAATGATGAAAAATTTTCGTTAATGTATTTTGTGCAAAGTATGAAAACACGAAAATTGGTATCCAAGAATAAAAGTAATTTCAAAGTAAATCTTTCTATCTCAGTTTACATGCCTAATAAGTTTTTAATTTCCTTATTCTTCCAATCAAAAGAACGAATATTACAAGGGAAGAAACTTAAATAATAATAAAAAAAAACACATACACACGCACAACGCCCAGATTTCCTCCTCAAATTTTAATTGTTGAATACTTACAATCAAGCCGCATTAAGTATGGAGTTTGCTTTCAACTCTCGATTGACTTTCACCCTTACTGTAATTGTTCGATAAATTCAACTGGGCGTGATTTATCTACAATAAAAACGTGACAGTCGATCAAGAGCTAAACGCAAACTACATTCTTAACTCAGATTGATTGTATGTATAACCTTGTCCGTATGTATTTTCTATATTATGATCCAAACAGTACTGTCAACAAATTAAATTTTAACGCCTTTTCATAACAAGGGTCAATATTATTACGTTATTAACATATATCTCAATTTAATTCACGAAATTTTTAGAAAATCTGTGAGCCGTTACAAAGCGTTAAGAAAGACATTTATAAATAATTTATTGGCAAAAGCGAGATAATCAAACAATTTAGTATAAACTAGCCACCCACTTTATGTTTCTGACACTTTTACCTCTGCCCAAGGACCAGTTCTGTCCCGAAATTGTAAGCAAATCTGTGGAGACGTTATAAAGCGATAAGAATTTAAAAATAACAGTTTTATGATCTCGATTTTAAAGACAGTTATGAATAACTTATTGGCAAAATAAAACATTTTTGCATGAACTGGCAATCTCCTTTATGTTTACTAAATTTTTACCTCTGACCAAGTACCGGTTCTGTAAGAGTCGCTTTTTAATTTGAGTGAAATTGTAAAGCTCATGCAGTTATTAAGAGGGCCATGTAGGTTTCATGTTTATCTCAAATACAAACTTTAAGGTGAAAAGTCTAAGTAAAAAAAAAAATAAAATGTTTCGTCACTGAACTCGGAAATATGACATGCCTAAGGGTAATTTTTTTTTTCTTTTTTTGCTTTGAAGAGCGGGTTCTGAACTTTCACAATCAACCCATCAGCAGTCGAGGAACGCTGAGCAATATCTGACCTTGCTTGAGAAAAGTGAAAATAGCAAAAGAATTACAAAAGCATATTTTCCTTTATTTACAGTAACTGTAGTAATAGGAACTATGGCAAGAATCGTCTTCTTAATTATCTTTGCTGGATTAAATCGTAAGTTTATGTACTGTTTATTTGCACAGGAAGAATGTCATATTGGCTTGTTTGTACAATGATATAATTGCATTAATATATTAATATATTGTCTCAAAATTTGTTGTGCAATCACATTAATACATATGATAATAATAATTTGACATTGCCGTAAATGTAGTCATAGCCAAAACTTCATGCATGCGAAATAACGGACCGAAAATTTTTTCCATAAAACTGAGGAATCTTTCACCAGGGCGTATATTTTACACTCTCTATTACCTTCACCACTGTTTCAGCATGGGCCTGGAGAAAATTTCTTGCATTTCTGTTTAGAGATATGCCACTGGAGCTGTGCAAATACTTATATAAATACAAATGTCCCATACTTATACAAATAACACTATTTCAGGTGTAGAAAATGCAAAATTAATAATGTTTTTATACATTGTACCCAGAATACATACCCATAATTACATATAATCAAGCCAAAACATTTGACCCAATTTTGTGGCACGTTCATATAAAACTTCACAATGGAAGTTACTTCGCCCCTAATTCACCCTACCCTTGAGATCAAAGGGGTATATCCGTATTGATGTCAGTTCAGCCTGTGGAGGATATATTATGCAACTCATCTGAAACATAACCATAACAATATTTTGTGTATCAAAATGATGTATGTATTTTATTAAGATTGATATTGTTATAATAGTAACTCTTTTCATGTCAACATTAAAATGTAAAATATAATTCATCATATAGTTTCCAAGAAAAAAACATATATATTCCGTAGTGATGGTTTCAAAGAAAAAATCAAACACACTAAAATCACTGGTCACATGATAAATAGTTACATTATCAATTCTAGTGTAACTGTAAAATTAATATACATATTTTAAAACGTTTGATTGTCTCCAATAACAAACAATACTTTGCATCATGTAATTTTCTTTTCTATTGAAACAATAGTTCTGCATTTGAATGAGGTTAACTCCAGTTGGAAGATGAACAAGAGACATGTGTATTCTCCACCGTCATTTCAATCTGGTAAGTGATAGCTGGAATGGACCGCAGGCCTGTGTCTTCTCCATCTTATTTTTAGTGACAAGAAGTCACAAGTGATTAAGTGAGCCAGAAATGCACGTATCCTTTATTAGCGTTTTTCAGTCGGGTTGACCATAAGTCCAAGGCGAACCACAGGATTGTATATCAGTCAGGTAATTCGGATGAGAATTAAAGTCGTTACAATTTAGTGAAACGGTATATGTGTGTACGATGTTGCCAAATTACTCCGTCCGTCCGGTTATTCCAATAACATTTAATGGACTGACTAAGCGGTTGGCCGAATTTAGCGAACTTGGGCTATTCCAAACAGGTTAGTCACCAGACGTATATTTTCTTTGTTTTGAATTTAATCAGGAAATTCATCATTGTTCAGGTGAACTACAAAAGTGTATTTCCTCTCAATTGAGGTGGTATTTCAGAAGTTTTGGATTTCGGTAGACCACCATCCATGTATCCATATATTTATTGGAATAATTCTAAAGTTTTTAGTTCAGGTAGTCTTCGTATTGAAAGTCAATCTACGTCTGTCTCAGAGGTATTTTCCTTTTCTAGGGATCTATGTATTCGTGAAGATATTTATCTAACCCATCGACTGATCGACAGGCAGAGTGAGAATTAGATTGTGGAATGACGTGTAGATTGTTAGATTGTCTTTCTTTCTAGATAATAGAACGCTATTCTAAATGTTAATAATTTTATTCATACCCAGGTGTGTGTTTCTATGGAGAAGCTGCTAAACGAATTTCCGATGTGGTTATGAAAGCGGAAGATTTAATCAATGATGTCTGTCGAGGTAAATGCAACTACATTTTAACAGAATCGTATACCAGAAATGAAAATAATAGGAATATGACAAATGGGAATAATCAACCGGAAAATAAGCAAAAAAGCCGCATGCGAAAATTTTCGCGTATATAATGTATGTAATGAGATATATAATAATTCCGCGTATATAATGTATGTAATGAGATATAATAATTTCGCGTATATAATGTATGAAATAAACTATGTAATGATTATCTTTTCATATATATAGTTGGCACACCTACAGATTGTGGAGATTTAGACGTTGAACGATGTCCAAGTGGTGTTTACACTATCTATCCAGGCTCCAAACCATTTGATGTGTATTGCAAACTAAAAGGTGAAGAGAGGGGATGGACGGTAAGTCCGTCTGAGCCGGGAGGTGCGAAGTTTGTAAGAGATGGTTTTCTGTTTGCTTTCTACTTGTCTTAATCTCTTTCAATTAAGTTCCAAATACCGATCTGATATACTCTATAATACAAAATGTACCATTTGGTTAAGTATGAAAAGAACACATTGTTGTATATATTACCATGCTATACAACCACCAAGGTAACATGTATTTGTTTTCTGTATCAGGTTTTCCAGAGACGTTTGAATGGAAAAGTTAATTTCTACAGAAAATGGAACGAATATGAATCCGGTTTCGGAAATTTAAAAGGAGAGTTCTGGTTAGGTGAGAATATTTTAACGTTAAAATTTATTCTATAAGTTTTCTTGCTCCTGACCAAATCTTTAAAAAGCTATGCTCTCAGAACCAAGAAATAGTTTTTCCTGAACAATACAATCACAGATAACTCATTACATATTTGAATAATGGGTACATGAAATTACAAATTATAAATATTATTTGACTACATTCAAACGAAAATTCAACGTCTTTTACGACTAGCCTGTCATTCATAAGATCGTACATTTTGAAAGTTGATATTGAATAACAATTCATATTCTTCTCTCTTTCTTGTAAAATTCATAGTAAAATTGAGAATTTTTATGGTATTCTATTCTTTAGAACATTAAAATTCCAATCTGCAACTTTGTTTCATATATTGTTGCTTTGGTTCCAGGTAATGACAAAATCCACACCTTAACTTCAAATGATAATTACGAACTGCGGATAGATCTGGAAGATTTTGACGGGAAGCACCGGTACGCTTTGTATCATCAATTTTCAGTTGGAAATTCAACCACCAAATACAAACTCAAAGTCGGTGGTTATAGTGGAAGCGCTGGTAATGTTTATTTGAATATACAATTTTATACAATTTGAATAAGAATTCTCGATTTTTTTTTATAATGTGCTTAGGTGTTTTACAGTACTAGTAAAAATAGGATAATGATACATTATGCATGTATGTATATATCAGTACATATTCATTTTTCTTTTTTCATCGGATGTGCACATTTTGTAAATGTATTACGTTTGCAAGACCATAAATGTTACGAAGCATTTGTAATGGCAACAGCTAGGTGCCAAACAACCGAAACAGGAAGCCAAAACAACCCACGGACAGAACATGAGGGAGATATATCCATAGTTTTACTAAATTTTAGGAAAGATAGACAGGATAATTCTAAACTATTTTTTGGCGAGTGGAGAAGTACTACATTTTGTCAGTTAAACGGGTGATTCCCTCGGAGACTTACATTCCACAAGCTGTGCGTGTATTATCGACTCAGTAGAAGTAATAACAGACTCATGATATAAAATATACCGTGAATTTGAGACACATTTAGTAAAGTTATTACTCGTCAGTCAAAAATAAATGGGTGTACTTAGTATGTTTGCGATCTCAAAGCTCAGTATCTGTCACTACCAGCTGTGTTGTCATATCGGACTTACACATGACCCAGTCTACATTACGTTGTTGCCGTTGTAACGATATCCGGTGATTTTTTTAGATAAAATACCATTTTCATATTTTACAGGAGACAGTTTGACACGACATAGTGGGCTTCCATTTAGCACTCACGACAAAGACAACGACAGCTGGGGCAAAAACTGTGCTGTGAGTTATAAAGGAGCATGGTGGTATTTTAATTGCCATAATTCAAACTTGAATGGGATGTATATGAAAGGTGTAACCAAATCGTTTGCTGATGGAGTGGTTTGGTATGCATGGAAAGGGGCTTACTACTCTCTAAAGTCAACACAGATGATGATGAGAAAATCAACCTCAGTGATGGATTAGAAAATTATTGGAGAATTTTGAAACATTAAATAAATGTTTTCTGCTTTGATGTATTGTTATATTTGGTGTGGAGATGAAAAGTTGTTCATTTGGGATTCCTTAAATTTTATTTATTGGTCAATTATTATGTTGGGTTTTAAATATTTTGAGGAATATATAAGGCGTTGTTGATTCTCTGTCAGGTAAACCCAATGTTGTTGTATATACGTGAAAATATTAATATATTGAAACAGTAACATGTACATTATTTTTAAATCTGATCAAAACCAGTACTTTAAACTTCACAGTATATAGATATTCATTATTAATTCGATGATGAACTTTTTGGCAGATCTAGCTAACAGAAAATAACCCGACGTCATAAAGTGACTACGTAGGCGGATCGACGCAAAGGGATCACTTTGTCCGTCGTCTCCCTTAACCTACTAATGTCGGTCATTGTTGGACATTGTCATACAAGGATGCAATGGGAAGAGGGTGCCGTTGCCTTATCCGTAACTCCTCCAACATGTGGACAACATAAATTTCGAGAGGGTGGCCGAGTGGTTAAGGTAATAGGTTTATCTGAACAATCAGTGTTCTTGTGCTTTGCTAGTTCGTGCCCCGCTTTGTAACAAACAAAAAAGGATACACTCCATTTGCAATTGTACGTATTAAGGTTTGTCAGTTACCTGCCCAAGGTCGGCGGTTACTTCTGGGCACTCAGGTTTCCTTTGCCACTAAAACTGACCGCCAAGATATTGCTGAAATTAACATTGAACCATATTCAATCTATCAATCATAGATTTAAAGGTCGGTGGTTACTTCTGGGCACTCAGGATTCCTTCGGCACTAAAACTGACCGCCAAGATATTGCTGAAATTAACATTGTACCATATTCAATCTATCAATCATAGATTTCAATGACACTCTCAAGAATTCTTATTCATATATATATTGAAATTGTGCGCCTCCTATTTTGTTTGGATTTTTATGGGTTTTTTTCCAAAAATTGTTCAGTAAGACAATAATTTGAAAAGGCGATACATACCTTCCGAGGATGGTCTAATTTTTAAAATATATTGTTCTGTTTCCAACAGCCGTAGATGATTGGTTTTGAATTGTTTGCTGATCGTTATGCAAATCAGGTCTGAAAAGTTCATATCACGTATTTGCGAAATTAATATACACACTTCAGTACTATAATTAAAGGGCAATTGTTCAGAGAACAATTGAAAGGTCTTTCCTGTGATACCCATTCGTCAGTGTGGGTTTTGTAGAAATGTCTGTTTGCTAAGGACTTTATGTCATTGTTTTGAACTTGACCTTTAAGAAATGTCATTTTGATACTATTCATATCCTTCTAAGTTAAAACATATATAGTTGCTAAGGACATTATGCTGTTGCTAGGGACCTTGATCTTTGAAAATGTCATTTTTATACTTTTCATAGCCTTCTAAGTTCAAAAATATATGGTTGCTAAGGACTTTTTGTGCAAAATACGCTGTTGCTAGGGACCTGGACCTCGAAAACGTCATTTTTATACTATTCATAGCCTTCTAAGTTCAAAAATATATGGTTGCTAAGGACTTTCTGTGCAAAAAACACAGTAGGGACCTTGACCTCGACAATGTCAGTTTTATGCTATTCATAAACTTGTAAGTTCAAAAATATATGGTTGCTAAGGACTTTCTATGCAAAATACACTG